>JACXGI010013101.1:0-21449 GCA_016801175.1 Esox masquinongy | reverse complement strand
TTCTGAGATACTGAATTTGGGGTTTTCATTAGTTGTCAGTTATAATCATCAAAATTAAAAGAAATAAACACTTGAAATATATCAGTCTGTGTGGAATGAATGTATACATTATACAAGTTTCACTTTTTGAATGGAATTACTGAAATAAATCAACTTTTTGATGATATTCTAATTTTATGACCAGCACCTGTATATATACATATATATATACATATATATATATATACTGTATCGGATGTTGTACAGTGACCATCAGTAATAAGGTGATAACCTTGGGATTTAAAGTGTATGTAGATCATCTTCAGTGTTCATGGTATGTTGGCTTGTTATCAATGTGCTGTATAATATTCATATCATGTAGACCATAAACCTCGCAATACCATTTTTGCCATTTCCGTTTCACCCTTTGGCAGCTTTACTTAAAATGTTATTGTCAAGTGAAATTCAATGCAGGTGAAATATCAGATCATTAGACATCTCTCCGTTCTTTAGTTTGCATCCTCGTTGGGTATATGAAGGACTTTTGTTGTTATGGTTCTGTTGTTATGGTTTTTAATCAAGCATTTATTTCCACATTTATCTTTATCCCCAAATGTTGTATTGTACAATGATAATGCATTTGAGTCCAAGGTTCCTATGGATTTATTTGAATCTTAAAGAATGATGTGCGGAAGGACTCAGGGACTGTAAAGAGTGTTTCTGTGTCATCGTCCCTCCCTTCCCTTCCCTTATTAATACAAGCAATGCAATCTGGGCTAAATTTGTTCCTTGCAGTACCTCAGAGTGGTCTGGGCCCATTTATGGGAAACACAGTCAATCCTCTTTAGGGAACAGCAGCATTTTACAGCATTCAGCAGACGGTGGTGGTTGATGTATTTTTTCTGTTCGTTCTCACCCATTTTTAGGAATCTGACAACTCAAATCACTTATTTTTTCTTTATACTGTAGAGTTGCCCCTACAGTATAAAGATATATTGCATAAATATCCAGTTGGGAGCAGTCAGGGCAAGCAAATCATATAGTATATCAGCTGTAACCAAGGTTATCAGTGATCTTGAGAATGCACAGGACAAAAATAACATTGTGTGTATAGTTTTATCTTTTAAAAGCCTTTGACACTGTTGTCCTTGCCCTGCTACTGTTTTACTGTATGTTGCATTTGTTTAGGCAGTGAAGGACTGGAAGGGCTACAAATAGACCTGACTGACAGAATTCACATTTGGCTGAGACACCATTCAAAACATATGCATCCCCTATCTTAATTTGCACCTTATCTGAAGATATATTTTCAGGAGTTTATACTTTATGGATCAAGACAATAAGGAAACATAGGGAGTGTTTGCTGAAAGAGCTGTGTGCTGAATTCAAACTCATGCTGCAGCAGTACATGTGCACCAGAGGTCGCAACCTGGAGCCCCCTAGGGCACAGACTGCTTTTTATCAATAATCTTTTGTCATTGAATTTAATGCTGACTCACCAAAACCTGACAATACAAAGAGATTAGATTAACATTAGATTAACTTCACATTACTGGCCTATATGACAAACTGAAAATGTAGCCTGTGTAAAATAATCCACCCAAATCACACATTCTGTTTGCTAAAAGGCCATTAGAGAATGCTGGCAAGGACATTCATTATTTTTACTGAATTAGAGCCAAATCCCCCCAAAAAATATAATGTTTTAAAATGTCCACAACTCTGAAATGCTCCCATGGTGAATTTATTTTTAAGACAAAAGAATAGATAACACTTGGATCTGGATAGGATCTTTGCCAGGTCTTCAATAAATACAACCTATCACAGAGTAAAACAAATTGTATTTTCAAGTATTGTGATGGCAGGATCAGTGACATGGTAATACTTGTAATCAGGCCAGCTGACAGTCTTGCCTGGGCCTGGGATGAGATAATCTTAGATGGGCCCTTTAATGTCAACCCAATGTCAGTTCTGGGCCCCCCCTACCCAGGCCCGGGACCACAGACCCGTTTGTCCCCCCCTATTGGCGGGCCTGCTTGTAATTGGCAGGGATTGTGAAGTATGTAAGGATTAAAATAAATATAAGGAGCAACACCCCGGATGAAACGATAAAAGGTAAAAAGGAAAACCTACCACAGTCTTCTGAAAGGCTCTGGACTATACAGCTCCAGAAAAAATTAAGAGACCACTGCAAATGGAACGCTTCGTTCCTCACTCAAAACCTTCCTTTTCGACTTTTTTGGAAAGGAAAGAAAAAGGTGCAGTGGTCTCTTAATTTTTTCCGGAGCTGTGTATTGTATATAAAGTACCAGTCATATTTTGGAGATTACTTACCCATTCACTTCCTTGAATGGGTAAGTGTGTCCAAACCTTTAAGTGCTACTGTACTTGTATTGAGCTTGAGCAAACCCCCAGCCCATGCCTGGTATCTGTTGTGGGTATGGTGGAAATTGTTTAATTACAAAAGCATTATCTTTTTCTTTTCAGTTA
Organism: Esox masquinongy; assembly: GCA_016801175.1. Classification (NCBI taxonomy): domain Eukaryota; kingdom Metazoa; phylum Chordata; class Actinopteri; order Esociformes; family Esocidae; genus Esox; species Esox masquinongy. The sequence goes on along the minus strand of JACXGI010013101.1, from coordinate 18,980 downwards.
TTCAATTAGACAAATGGGCTGCAGGTAGATGCAAGTAAAAGATGCTGGTTTTGGCACAATCACATCAAAACATTGAACTGACTTAAATCTGTGTGTTCCTTGCTTGGGGAGCCTAGGTTAAATGTCCTGCGCCATCAGATTGGAGTACAACAGCATCTTATCTCTAGAATTTTAGATCTTTCTTTTATTTTTTTCCAGATTTTGTGTGATTTCTCTCTCTTTTCCTAATGGACTATTTAACAGAGCTGTAGTACTCGAGGCCGGTCTCGGTCTCGAGATCACTTTTTGAGTGTCTCGGTCTTGTCTCGGTCACGGGTGCATTTGTACTCGGTCTTGACTTGGTCTCGGACTGTGAGGACTCGTAAATTCTTCCCGAGACCAGTCGAGACCAGTCTAGTAATAATCAGCCCAAAATTATCCAAATAAGTCCCCCTCAATATTCATAAAAGGCCAAATTGTCCCCCCAATAACTGAATATTGTGATAATGCGGGCATTATCGTTGTGGAAGTTGGTGCGTGTGTTTCTCCCCTGCTCCCTATTTCAAAGCCCGGCCAGCCCACTTTCCAAATCCATTCCACTTGCCTTTTATGAACTAAACCGATCTCTCTTGAAATCCATGTCATGCTTTACCCTGTACCTTTGTACTGGCGTCCTATGAGTGAATTTGTAGCGGGAGATCCGATCTCAGACAGACCTGACTTTGCCTTATATATGGATGGTGAATATCCACTTTTCAACTAACTTATCTTTATCAGGAAAATAATGACAAGGTGCTCGCCCATTTCACTTGAATTTTGACTAGTATTATTTGTAAGTATTATTAACTTCGATTTGAATACAATACAACTGGGATGGATCATGGACTTTTGACAAGCATAGCTACTGACCGCTAATGTCCCGAACAGTCTAGCTAGAACTGAACTACAGCGCGGTAGCCTCTATCGTTAGCTACAGTAGCTAGCCTTGCTGGAATATTAACAGTTAGTGGCCAGTTTGTCAAAAGTCCCATCCATTCCAGCTCTGAGATAGCTTGTTGTGCCATTTGTTGTCTGAATTGGATGCTGGCTATCTTAGATTGCGCTGAAAATTATTTTTTTCTTTCATAACGTTGCTTGGGATGGTGTTGTCATTTTATTTTGCTGCAGGGTATGACCGATCATGAACAAGATAAAGACAGCAGTGATATCTGAAACTTTGCAAAAAAAAGAAGTTGCTGGAAACGTTAGGCATCATTAACAGAGTAATAGTTTATTCATCATGTTCTGTAATAAAGAAGACCACCTAGGCAGTAATAGATCTGAAACATCTATTTTATGGGATGTCCACTATGCATATCTGATTGTATTATTTCACTCATTTAGCAAAGTGAGTCTGAACCAGAAGCAGAGAGTCAGAGAGATGAGAGGGACAGTAGGGTGGATGCTGAGGTGAGTGATAAAAAGGATACTACAGAATAGCCCTCTGGACCTGTTTAGTTTTAAATGTGTTATGGTGGACTGTGTTACAGTTTGTCTATTTTGAAGACTACTGGCATAGAATCTGTTGTTCTCCATATGACTAAGTTATGCACATGACTTAATTCTACATAACAAAAATGTGCACAAAAACATAGTTGATTTAAAGCTAATAGTAAATTTTTTTATAATTCAGAAAATCTGAATGTGAAGTAGGCTAAATATAGAAATATTAGATAGTAAAAATAAATGAGTCTTGATAATGTCACCTGTTTTGAATTTCAGGTAGGGCGGCGAATGCATTTGGAGCATTCTCATACAAGTGTTTGCGGTGGCACATTACAAAGTATACACTGGTTAATTTTCATGTTGATATTATTGTGTATATTCATTTCATAAAGCTTCTTGAATGTATGGGGATCATTCATCTGATGCATTGGAGATAGATTGGATTGGATGTAAAAAAAAATTTTTACACATTAAGTGACATGTCTTTACTATAAGTCCCTAAAAAAAATGTGTGCATATGCAAACACACTCGGGATCATGTCAATGAAATCAGCTTTCGTCTGTTATTTATTGCTGATATGACTGGTCAAAAGACCAATAAAAAACACCTGATTAGGTTTTTCTATGTAAATGCAGCGAAAGTAGTTCAATTTTAAATTAGTGGTAAGGCTCAATAGGTTTTTACTGCAATTTAAACTCCCCTGCTGCCAATTCAGTATTTATGGAAAATATACCATACTTCCGTAATATGAATACAAAAATGCTGTACAATTTGAGGTCATATTATGGTGATTATCTGATGCATCTAGAATCACAGTCTCGAATTGGACTTGTGTTGTTCTGGTCTCGGTCTTGACTCAACCCTTTTCCTGCTGTTCCGGTCTCGTCTCGGTCTCGCCTCCCTTTGGTCTTGGTCTTGACTCGGACTCGATTAGCTTCGGTCTTGGTCTTGACTTGGTCTCGCTTTAGGTGGTCTCGAACACAGCTCTGCTATTTAAGCCATGAACAGTCTCTCTTTCCCTCTCCTATATAATGCTTTGGTAATGTCAGAAGATTCTTAATCCTTAAGCTCTAGGACTTCTACATATAAGGTACAAATTATACAATAATTTTGAACTTAATTTCCTGGTGCCCTTTAAAAGTATTGGTTGCATATTGGAATTTTAGATAAACATTTTAACATACATATTTACTCCATAGGTCAAATATGATGTATATAACACATACAAAATATTACTTCACAATATATTTGTACATTAAAAAACATAAAAGGGCTGACAGGAGAGCTGTCATAGCACCATCTATACCTTGTTGAAGGGTGCTACACTCGAAATGTGAAGAGAACAGCTGCAAACATAAGTGAAGCAACAGCAGAGATATTCTTGAGAGTTTTACTTGTACACAATTACATTTTCTCATGAACTACACACAACAGCAATTGAAAGTAGGACTGCCCCTTCTCTTTGCTCTCCAAACTTAGTAGTCTAAACCATTTGAAACAATATAGTAATAATACTCATTATGAAGCTAATTAATTATTTTATTACAAATACATTTGATTATCTCAAGAAGCTATCGGGCAGAGAAAGCATGCAGCTCTAAACAGCAGGTTATGTGGAGCAGTTCACTGAAGACAGATGTTGTAGGAAAACATTACGAAAGATCTTACGAAGGATTATGATCTAGCCACCCATAAAGGCCAAGGATATGGAAGGTTATGCAAGCCAGGTATTTAAAAAGTTATAGGGCCACTATGTAGAATTCTGCCTCTAACGTTTACAAGACTGAATTTAAAACAGTGACTTAACTAGTCTCCTCCTCTTCCCTTACCAAACGAGACCTGAATAGTATTAGCTAGTTCAGGGTGGTTTAGGGTGGGGAAAGATATTACTGCGAGTGTCTACAGTGAATATGAGGAGACTACAAGTGAATTCAAAGTGATTTCAATGGGGAATATCTCAGGCACTTGGAACAATTTTGCAGAAAGAAATATTTGAAACATTAGCGGAATACATTCCCTGCAGAAGTGTTCTATTCATGTATGCCATTAGTACAGTAAAAATAGTACAAATGGCCTTTCAAAGTCTGTAAAACAGGTAAAACCGATGTCTTTTAGCAACATGTAAATGACAACAAAGCATTAATTCTATCTATTCATGACAACATTCTGATGAACAGGGACAAAATTAGTCATCCACCATCTCTTTTTAAAAACATAAAATTCAATAACAAACCTTTCATTCTTTGGAGGTGAATTTGATACTTTTTCAGTGTGGTTTATGATTGTTAAAAATGTTGGTGAATTTATATTTCATTACAAAGTTATTTTGGTGCATGTCTTTTCTCAGCAACGCTGGAAGCATAAAACGATGTCGCTTCAAGCGAGTCTTGCTTTGCAGATGCAGCACGTATGCTTGCAGTGTAGTCTGAATTGACCACTGAGATCTTAAACTCCAACAGGCGTTTCGGAGTCGTATCCAAGACGTTACGGTAACGGGACGTGACATATCTAGTCCAGTTTAGCCGTGAGTAGTAAATACAAAGCAGGAAGCAGGCTGTGTTGAACAAGTCACTCTCCCTGCTCTTAAAGAGAGACTGAAGGCTACAACAACAAGCCTGCATGCCCGATACAAAAATATTATTTTTGTAGGATGAATACCTAAGTGTAAAGATGGACAATAATTTAGCTTTCACTCAACATGACTGCTGCCAAACTTAACATAAGGCTTTTTATCTTGAGTGTGATTCCCGTGTGTGAGATGTGATAATGTCGAGTGTTCTGTTGCAAAGAAGCACTAATCTTTTTCTATTTTGCCATGCCATTCTTTGTGGGTTTTGGTGTTGTCAATGCATGATTTAACAATGAAAGAGCTCCAAGATTTGTATTTGAAAAAGGAAAAATAATTTTAGTCATAATAACTGTACAACAACAATGTGAAAAAATTGTATTAAAGGAACAAAACGGAGTCTGGCATGGCCTGAAATGAACTTTTTGTCCACTCGCTAATATGGATGGTCTATGATCGTTAAGTGACTGTGACTGTTCGTACACAGACCTAGTGCTGCTGGGAGAATTCAGCACAGAGAAAGCCTGCTTAGTTAAAATGGAGTAAGACAAGAAGCGCTAAGAGCCTATCCATTCACACAGAGTGGAGTTGCTAGGTAACAGGTAGCGCACAGTTATGTAATTGGCACTGCCTCCAGCTTCCATGTCTTATGGCTTTTCCTCCTGGGAGACTAAGCCATCCCAGGCAGTCAGGGGGAGGCTTCCTACTGAAAGCCCCATCGATCGAGGTGGTGGGTGAGGATGCGGGTTTCCCTTTCCCAGCCCCCATGTGCTGTTTACACGCCTACAGTCAATAATGAGAAAGGGTAGATACACGTTTAAATTGTGACAGGGTTTTAGTGATGTGTGTCTGCAGTACACAGCAATCCCTTTCAATCCCAGTTTCAGTCTTCGCCCAATTCCTTTCTTTAAAAAAATGCATTCTGGTAAAATGTTGTGGTTTGGGGCAATTGCTCATTTATATTCTTTTTGTGGGTGTGTAAAATTCTGCTACTGGGAAAGTGGTAATTCCTGTGTTACTGACATCTCTTATTATCAGACTGGCTCAGCTGACTGCACTAAGTCAAAGATCAAGCACTTCTTCCCAGCGGTGTTCCCTATTTCACCTTTATGCCAAGGCCCAGCCCGTTCAGAGCCATACCAGAGTCCTTGGCACCAGCTCTTGCTCATCCTGGCACTGGAGCCAGAGTCACTGGAGTCCAGGCAATGGAGGGAGAAAGGATGTCCAAGTGGTACCTCATATAGGTCATTTGTCACTCAAAATGTAAAAGTTTGCAAGCTGTCACCCAGGGACCCATTAATATATGACTTTTCATTGTTATATGCTGTATTCCAGTGAAGCCATGCAGGCACTTTGGGGAAAGCATCTAGCCTGAAGGCGCTTTAGTAACCAGGAATCACCCATTGGCAGTTCACCATTCCATCACTACACTGTAGACTAGCCAGTCTGTTGTATTTGGAAAAAAAAATAAAACCAAAAACCAAACTGACTTTTTGGATAACTAATTTACCACTCTAATTCTGTCTCTCACTGCTAAATATGCACTGAGTCACCTGCTTTCAAAGTAAGCCTTGAGATTAGAATGGAATACCTTTGTAAGGTGCCTTATTGTCACAAATGTAAATGGCAGTTAAACTGTTATTTGTAAATTCCACTAGGAGCAAAAAGTCACCAATGTGTGTTTTATTTTATTTTTTCATTTTCAACCAGTATTGAAAACATTGAAGTCATGTTAGGGTAACCCATACAAAGATAAAATCTGAACATGATATTGCCATCGTTGCAAAGAGTTTTTGAACATAGAAAAACTTTAATGTTTACCTTTAAAATAATGTATTATCTTAAACATTATTTCCACAGAAAACCAAATGCTTTGTAGTACCTCCTACTGAAGCATTGATCTACATACATCTCTATACAGGGTTTTAATCATGCCCAGCCCTGATTATAGCTTTGATATCATTTTTTGCTACCGATGGGCCATCATGACATTGACTGTTGAGTGGTCTCTAAATAATTTAATAAATTCACTCTTGCTATCATTCCAACAGGTAGTTTAAAGAGAACTAATTAACTATATTGTTTCAATTCAACCCAGGGTTCAACTAAAAATAGACAAAACTTACAAGCCTAGGGGGGTTTCAAGCTTAGGTTAATGCAAATGTTCATCTTCAAGGTGATTATTCTATGTGCTTGCTGAAAGCAAAGCATAACTTCTGAAATTGCTTGCTGTTATTCTTCCAGTCCTGCAACCTCCAGGGCCGAATTCATAGAAGTTCAGCTAAAGTGCCAGAAAATTTTAAAACGTGCAAAGTGTGTTTTAAATTATTTTTACACTCACTAACATGTCTGATACTACAACTATGATGCTACAAAACTGTGGTAATATGTTTTAGATGACAATGGCAACCCCATTGTCATCACTTGATAGGCGGGCACATCAGCTGTAGAGCTTAAATGACAGCTTGCTCAGTCTCGTAATGGAAAGAGTTACGGTGTTTAGCTGTACAGTTGCTGACTAGTTGAATGTTTTCTCGTGTTTCTTCGGATTTCATTTATATACGGAAACGACCCAGCTGCTTGCCGCAGCTACAGTAGCTAACTATCTGGTTTGTTTGTCAGGTTACTTAGTGATGTTGTACAGTGGCAAATGTGTGCTGTGCTCGCAGAGGGAGAGGAGGAAGTAACAAGGAGGAAGCAAATGGTGTGGAGGTGGAAGCAGAGGGTAAGGAACAGTAAGAGGAGGTGGAACAGAGAGGTGGAGGAAGAGGTGGTTGGAGAAATACAGGTGTAGGAGCTCACCAGAGAGGGGAATCTACATATCCAATTTTTTGGTGTGATGAGTGTGAATCGTATTTGATCACACATACATGTTACTTGGAATACATATTTTTTTCTGCATCATTTCTCCAACTTGCGATTGTTATTTGTTTTTAGTTTTTGTACTATGTCTATTTTTAATAATCTACAGCAGCATTCTAAAATTATACTGGGGTCTAGAGGGTTAATAAATGTGCAGATAAAGCTCCATGGACTTGTCTGCGAAACTGGCCCTTCAAGTTTCAATTTCCACATCTAGCCAAAAGTTTAACATTTAGTTCACACCCTGCTGGTGATCAAAATATTGGAAAACGTGATGTACTGAAGTGTAGGAATACAGTTTCTTCCTTGCCTAAGGAAGTTGTGTCAGACACCACATCTTTACAGAAAATGTTTGATAAGTAATGTTTTTAAATCCACTTGGAGAGATTTACTTTACTCCTTGTTTGCCACATTCTGCTGCTTTGGTTGCAGAATCTTTTACACAACGCTTTAACCTTACTATTATTTCTGATGGGCATCTCTGGGGTCTGGAAATCAGACTCCAGACAAAAAGTTCTCCCGTTTCACTTAGGTGGTCCCCATGTGACCTAAATCATGTTCAACCTATTTCAAAATTGTCTTCCATACCATTTTGAATCCCTGATAAACATTTAGATCCTTTGTAGTGATAACATTTATTCTATATGTCCATCAATCAGGTTGAATATCTGGTCATATCACAAACAATACAGATTCTATGGTTTAAAATTATGTTATTACTTTTATGGATAATAAGAAACACTGTGCAATCCCTTTTATTGCCAGTTTGGATAAACTATTACTTACAGTCTTTTATCAATTGGTCTGAACATGTAGCTAGTGTGAAAAATATAGAACAATATGAAACAAACACAGCTTCTCCCAAAAGTATTGATACTTGGTACAGTTCTTTTCACTATTTACATTGATGATAGTGGTTTGGTAGTGAAAATTATAATGATGCCCCTGTGCTCAGATGAAGGGTTAGACTATTGCCCTCATGGCAGAACAGGCTAAATTGGAGCTTACAGTGGATATAAAAAGTCTGCACACCCCTGTTAAAATGCCAGGTTTTTGTGACGTAAAAGAATGTGACAAAGATAAATCATGTCAGAACTTTTTTTACTTTTAATGTGACCTATAATGTGAACAATTAAATTGAAAGACAAACTGAAATCTTTGATGGGGAAAAATAAAAAATAAAAACCTTACAATAACCTGGTTGCATAAGTGTGCACACCCTCTTATAACTGGGGATGTGGCTGTGTTCAGAACCAACCAATCACATTCAAACTCATGTTAAATAGAAGTCATTACACACCTGCCAGCATTTAAAGTGACTCTGATTAATCACAAATAAAGTTCAGCTGTTCTAGTAGGACAGACCTGAATCCAATTGAACATCTGTTGGGTGATCTGAAGAGGGCTGTGCACAGGAGATGTTCTTGCAATCTGACAGATTTGGAGCGCTTTTGCAAAGAAGAGTGGGCAAATATTGCCATGTCAAGATGTGCCATGCTACTAGACTCCTACACAAAAAGACTGGGTGCTGTAATAAAATCAAAAGGTGCTTCAACAAAGTATTAGTTTAAGGGTGTGCACACTTATGCAACCAGGTTATTGTGAGTTTTTTATTTCTTATTTTTCCCTTTCAACGATTTCAGTTTGTTTTTCAATTGAATTGTTCACGTTATAGGTCACATTAAAGGTGGAGTAATTTCTGACAAGATTTATCTTTGTCTCATTCTTTTACATCACAAGACCTGGCATTTTAACAGGGGTGTGTAGACTTTTTATATCCACTGTATAGTTTAGATTCTTCAAAGTAGCTACGCTTTGCCTTGATGACAGCTTTGCACATTCTTGGCATTCTCTCAACCAGCTTCAAGAGTTAGTCACTTGGAAGGCATTTCAATTAACAGGTATGCCCTTGAATGATTAGGTGTGTCCAAATGTTTAACTGGTACTGTACATGATAATAGATATGGTCTCAGGGATGGCTAACTCTGGAGATTCCTAATCTTTATTGTTTTAGGTAAACTAGCTTTTAGTTGTATTTCACGTTCTACGCTGATCTCACGTTCACAGAACCTTCAGAAGGTTCAGGCTGGTGGCCAGGGATGGAACAGTGGTCTAAACTGCTGTTTGCAGGGCACAAGTACTGCGGCAGCATGGGTTTGAAATGGCCTGCAGCTGTCCTTTATGTGTCCCCGATGCCACCATCAATAAGGTGTAAATGCCAGACAATGTCTTATTAAACCAAAACAGCTTAAAAACACAGAATATGGCTTATTATGATTCAGTATTTACTTTAGCTTACTACTGTATACAAACACACTATAAAACACCATAAAAAATAGTCACATAGTCTACATAATCCTACTGCTGTCATTAATCCTGTCACTACCATTACTCATATCACCTGTCAACCATAAGTACTTCAAACACAGTACATTGCATCTTATGTCTTTGTGATGTGATATGTGAGATAACCAATCTACATGATGGTAGAACTCTATTTTGTTTACAACAGGCGCAAACTGTACTGTCTGATTCTGCCCTGCCTCAATACCTGCTACTCTGGTCGATTTTGCAATTTTTGCAATCTTGTATCCACTACTCACACAGGTCTAAGATTTGTTTCTAGGGTTTCCAGGGATAATTCACCTGTAAGGCTCCAGGATGACATGCCTAATGGGACATTTTAAATCCATTGCAGGGCGCACAACCTGCATTGCTTTAGAGCACTATTAAAGTTAGATTGATCCGATTCCATAAATTAATGTGTAATTCAGGACAAACATATTTTTTACAGAAAGAAATACTATGCCATACAGGTGTAACTAAAAGCAGCTGATTTTGGCATATCTGAGAGAAACACATTAGAAAACAGGGAGGGTTTGAAAAATTGGCATTGTTTTAATATTGACATGATTTACAACAGTATCATGCAAGGACGGTTTAAGGCAAATTCATAAAAATAGAGTTTGGTTACACAAGATGTTGGTTCTGCTGTGATATTCAAAATGTACAAAACATAGTACATTTGTTGGCTTATCTGAAATGTAGATGAATACATAACAACTGTCATCTTATACAGAAGAAAGCATGCAATGTTAAAAAGAAGAAACGGACTGCAGTGTCGGGACTCAACTCACAAAAAGCCTACTACCTATAAAAACAATCGGGGAAACGAGGAAGGCAATGTTATAAAGGTTGTAGTTACCATTATTTGCAACCTACTTGTTCATGCTGTGTTGAATCTTATGAATTTTGAGTTAATTCAACTGTCCTGGAAAAATATACTTGTTAGGTTTCTTGTCGAATTCCAGCAGGACAAGGCACTTTTTGTTGGTAAAATATACTGTCTGTATTCGCTGAATAGGCCTACGTTCTTTATGGTGGAGAAGGAATTTTATACATTGCTGTAGATGCCCTAAATGTTAATCCGTGTTGCAGTGCCAACAAGATACTGGCATTGCTGACAAAGGTCTTCCTTATCATTAAAGAACATTGAGTGGAATCCATTTGTTGTTGCTGGCTGTGGTTTTGATTTTGCTTTGCGAGGTTGTGCAAGCCGCAATAAACTCTGCTCCCACTGGTTCGGTTTTGATTAGATTCAACAAGAGCTTGATTATTGCTTATTATTAGCTGTAGCTGTCTATATAAGAGAAAAACTGTTTTCCTTCTCCCAGAAAAAAGGCTCAATTTAACTGTACCCTTAGACCAGTTAGCATCTTAAATGAAGTAACAAAAGCAGTACCTGATGCTAATCAGAATTCATTTTTAGTTGTTATTATATCACCCTCTGGAATGTATCAGGCAAACAGAGCATGGGGATAAACGCAACACATGTATGTACAGCAACTTGCTGTTGACAAAATATGATCTCAACAGATACCTAAATGTGTCTGTGCTCTCTCCTTTGTCATGATCAAGAAATCACACCAAGCACACTGATGATGAAGTAATGTACTACCTAACATCTAGCTTAGGTGTTTTGTGGACAAGTGGGCATCATTTCTTTCATTCTTTGAGTAAAATGCCATGATGTAGCTCAGACAGCCAGTCGGTCTTCATATGAAACAAAAGGTAATAGAGATGCCACTAGCCAGAGCAGGACTAATTAAGGTGTTCTGTGCACCAATGCATTATTTCTGAAGTTCGATTTGTCAACATCAGCTAGGCTATCTCGTCAGCTAAAATAGGCAACACAGTTGAGCCAGCCAGTCAAACTTCTTATGAACTTGAAGGTAATAAGGTAAAAGTGATGCTGTTTTTAATGTTTCACAGAAAGCTAGCTAGCCAATTTAGTAAGTAGCAAGCGGACATTAAATAAGAACACAACTACCTCCGGCCATGAGTCCTGTTAGAAACCGTCAACTTTAATTAAACAAGGTATTGCAGAGAAAACATGCTGACAGGCTGACATTTGATAACAGTCCTTTTCATTTATTTGTATGTTTGAAACTTTATAAAACAAAATAAGCAAGACTTTTGTGTCAGAATAGGTAGTGTTAGCAACCTACAGTATCATACTACATACTATTTACACTTTGTATGACACCACACACGTGACTACAACACACCTGGACCACAGAACGTATTCCCTCTGCTGTGATCCTTGGGGGACAGTAGCTGAAGTGTTGCCTAGATTTACACAAGTTTGGACCATATGAACATTCTATTCAAATCTCCTTTCTAAATGTTTGTATTCATGTCAATAAGATTACCATTCCGTTTTCACATATTTATCTAAAAGAATGACCATTCCGTTTAGAAGTTATACTTATATATACAGCTCCGGAAAAAATTAAGAGACCACTGCACCTTTTTCTTTCCTTTCCAAAAAAGTCGAAAAGGAAGGTTTTGAGTGAGGAACAGAAGGGTTAAAATTAAGAGACCACTGCAAATTTAGTGCTTCTGTTCCTCGCTCAAAACTTTCCTTTTCAACTTTTTTGGAAAGGAAAGAAAAAGGTGCAGTGGTCTCTTAATTTTTCCAGAGCTGTGTAATAAATTTGACCATCTGAGTTAGTTCAAAGTTAGTTTAAGTTACATAAATTATAGTCTGGGCATATAGTTTCAGTCATACATTTAAAATAGCTTCATGATAATGAGCCTGGGGCTGTTTGCGTGTGTTTTTGTGTGTGTGCGGGTCAAGCTGTCAGCTAAATGGCTTTTAGTTACACCATTGTTTTGGTGTGACAGACCTCAGGGCGAAGCCGGGACTTTAAAAATGGCTGTGTTGAGACTTGCTTCAAATGCAGATGGATGAAGAAGGAATACATGTAGCTGAAATCTTCCTCCTCTTCTGCAACAACACACTGACCATCTTTGAGGAGATAGTCAAAAAAAATTGTAAAAACAACACAAATGAAACTATCTTGTTATGAAGAAGTGCAGGGAAAATGTCACCCAGAGAAGAAGGATTGGTTTCATGGCTACCTGGTGAGGGTGTTAAAGCATTTCTGACAACTTGAGGATAAAATTGCAACTCAACATGGTTATATGAGTGAACAGCAAGCAGCAAAGTTGTGGAGAAGGAGAGGGCTAAAAGTCAAAAGACAAAGCAGCTAGATGGACCGTTGTATTCCAGGCCATTTTTTACTGTTATTATACCAGGTAAGCGTGACTAAGAACACATTCTTATTTTCACTGTACCTTTTTGACTTGTGGGTTTGATCTGGCAACCTTTCAGTCAATGGTCAGATAACCAAACTACAGTACAATGCTATCCTATTGCCCCATTGATCTTTTCCACCTGCAAGTGGTGCTCTCCTACATTTTGGGTGTACCACCATCCACTAGCTACAGTATGTAGAAAGGATTTTCTCCCACATGCAGAACAAACAGGCTGAGATCAGTAACATATGTTCATTTGAGTGAATGAAGGGTGAGCTACTCGTCACTCACAACTGAGCTGTCCAGTCTGACTTCCACACAGCACTTGTGGAGGACAATAGGCTGCCTTACTGTAACACAAAGTACCCTTACTAAGACATTGACTCAAGCACGGCACCTTGGGCGACTAAATATGGGATAAAAGGTTACATTTATATTCCTGTATGTTTTTATTTTTGTTATATTTGTTGTTAGGAAACTACATCAATGTTTTCTGTTCTGTGTACATTCCATGGTCAATGTAAATTTTTAAGACTGAATAATTAGATTTTATGGATTTTAATTATCCATTTTCCCTCTGGATCCTTATAGACCCCCACCCTGCATTATTTTAATTTGTTTTAACAAATTTTGAGATTAAAACACGGCTGTTTGATAACGACATCGCTCCTTCTGCTGGCCCAGCAATGACATTCCTGCTGTCTCTTTTGATGGTGTCCTCCCTGCTGGCCCAATCACAGCCATCTTGTCCTCATGCCCTCAGGTCATGGCCTTTGACCCAGTCCCAGCAGCATTTATTTTTGACTGTTCTATACCTTGAAAAATGCCATTGTCTTGAATTATTCTTCATGACTGGATTTCTCTAGAAGTATAAGGTTTTTTCAGCAACCATGTTCACAGTGGCTAGTTCTTTGGCCTCAGAAATCATGAATGATCTACTACCATCAACAATTGTCTCGCAATTCTACAAAAATAAGAAAAAGTGTATGGCTACCATGTACATTTAGATGCGTTTTATAGAATATTAATGTGTTTTAAGATCATGTAATTTTCTTATAATATCCTGCTTTTGCTAAAGCATAGAGATTCAGAGTACAGAAAACAGAATAGTCAGCATGCAGTCTGATAAGTTTACAGTAAGTTTACAGTAATGTTCTGAAAGTCCAGACAATTGATGCAACAGTAAAGTGGCGCAGGTCTGGCAATACTCACAACCCAGCTTCCTTCACTGTCATTCCATGTACAAGAACATTACCAAGTACAATGTCTCGAATGTCATTAGAGATCATGGTTCTTCTTCCTCTCCCCCCTCCACCTCCTTATTCTTACTTTTTCACTATGTCTCTCTTTCTCTGTGATGTTATCATCCATTATTCCAACCCACAGGTGAGCTTACTTTTGGGCCTTTTTATTCATCCTTCTGATTGCTTGTTGACTAACTATATGTTTTGAGATTGTTAGAATTGCGATGGTTTAAGTTTGGTATATTGAATGCCATTGTTTTATACCTGAAAACATTATGACAGTTGTGCTTTACAAATAGAGTATGAAGGGTTTTGCAATAAAAGTTGAATAAACCAGACACGTGTGTGAAAACAGGTGAATAGTGCTTTTGGCATGGGATAAATTATCTTTGTGCTGGAACATCACAGTTCATCACAATGGGTTTGTGGATGTTATTCATAGAACCAGTTTTAGTGTTTTAACAATTGTGAAAAACAGGCACCCAGCCCCATCAGCCATCGACCCAGCCCATCAACTGTAGATTCAGTCTTGTACCCAGCCTCATCTGCATTCAACGGCAACCTGTCTGCATTCATCTCCACACCATGCAACTCAGCCTCCAACACAACCCTGCAGCCTAAGACCTGCTTCTGATCCAAAGTCTCTGACCTGCTCTACACTACAATAGTCACAGTTCCGTGCCTCAAATTGTTAAACTCGATTGAAAAATTGTGACATAATGATTTGTTACAAAAACAGTGTGTTGATCCGCCACCTACACTCCTGCCCGGTACCAGGGACCAAACAGAAAATAAAACACCATTGGGGATTGATCATTCATCATATTCAGTTTACAAATCCAGGTGACACTTTCCTCTAAATTAGCCTCCACAGCCTCTACTTGACCAGACTCTTCACGCCCCTTCACTCCCTGGCCAACCCATCCATGGCCCTGCTCGGCACGCCCCTTCACTCCCTGGCCAACCCATCCACGGCCCTGCTCAGCACGCCCCTTCACTCCCTGGCCAATCCATCCACGGCCCTGCTCAGCACGCCCCTTCGGCACACCCATCTGCTCCTATACCTGTTGGTAGCTAAAAATGCCTGTAGCGTGTATGTAAGCCTGTAGCATGTATGTAAGCCTGTAGCAGGTATGTAAGCCTGCAGCATGTGGTAGAGTGGGGACTTTTATTTTGAAAAGGTGGTTTGGTGAGATGGGGGCAGGAAAAGGAGGGGTGGGTAGAACCAGTGATGGACATACGAGGCTTCATTACTGTTCTTCTAGCAGCAAGATATTGTGCTAGCAGCGCTAACTCAGCTTGTCTTTTTCAAAATAAAAGCGATATAAGGCAATATAGTTAACAATCTAGTCTGTACATTTTATGTTTAATGTCTGTTCCGATATTGTTCTTGTCTGTTCTTTTTAACAGACTAGATTGTTAACTATATTGCCTTATAAATTTCTATTATGGCGTTTATTGTGATATAGAAAATCTGAGTGCTGCCAGCATAATATCCTGCTGCTAAAATAACGCTAATGAAGCCTCGTTTGGCCATCACTAGGTAGAACAGTTTAGCACTGTGTGGGATCTAGTGTTGCCAGATGGGGTGGTTTCCCACACAATTGGGCTATTTTTAATGACAGCGTGTGGGCAAAAATGGGCTTGGGCAGGTCGATTTACAGATAGGATTTTATAGGTTCAGGCGTTTTTTTTCTGGAGTCTGCGGGTGATTTACAGTCAATCAAATCTGGCAACACTGGTGGGATCACTTGTGTTTCTCCTCTAAGAGTTGTGGCAATAGGCTAATAAACATCAAAGTCTTGTTTACAGAGTTGTAGTCCTATAGTCCTTCTTGCGACTACTGGCCTTACAGTAGCATGTATGTAAGCCCGTAACAGGTAAACTTGGTCTCATATCGTACTCTTAATTATGACAATAACTCGCAAACCCTCGTGATCCATTACTTGCTCTTTCTAAGAGTGGGCAAAAAAATCCTAAATGTAAATGTAGTTTGGTGATAACTCCATCCTGACCTCTTACAGCCTGAAATGTCCTGGTGTGCTGCATAGTTGAATTATAAGTTGGTACTGCACACACATTTTTGTCTCTAACTAGCTAGCAGCTATTAAATACATATATTGTTATACACTATATAAGTAGCTATCTGGCTATTAATCCGTACATATTTCTGTTGATTTACTTAGGTGTGTTTTTGTGCATGTATCATTACTTACAACTCCATCGCAGCGAGCAGCGGGTCAGCCTCAGAATTGTTTTGTTGCTGATTAGCTTGGTCTCTGCTCAGACGGATGATGTCACACAAAGTCTGAGAAGCATTGGACTGTCTCTGAAACACAAACAGTTGGTATAACACCTTTAACAGTGACCTAGTCCACAGTAGAGAGAGGGTGTATGTGTGTGCCTCTTACCTCCTCATCGCTCCCAGGGTGGATGAGCTCTACGAGCCTCTGGGCCAACTGCTCTTCATTCAACCACTACACAGGGAGCACACATACCCTATTACCTATTTTACCACACAAGGTGTGTACAGGTTTTAATCTACTGTTGAGGACCCAAATATCCCTGCAAGGATTCTAAAACAAGGAAAATGTGACCTGTACAGAACATATCGCTCGTCCCAGCAAGGTATCACTACTCCCCATTGAGGAGCAAGATACTTAGTAAAATACTCAGAAAATGTACACAAATCGTTATGACCAAAAACAATGGAGCTACTGTGTTTGCACATTACACTATGGTGATGCCTTGGGAACCATCTTTAATTTTCTATCCAGTGATGTCCATGGAACAAAGACTACATTGTACCTCACAATTTAACCACCATCAGATGCATCACAGTCCAACCATCTCATACAATCTCACTATTCAACCTTTAATCCTAGGCAGCAGGTACAGTAAACTAGCGGTTAGAACACCTGACTTGTATCTGTAAGTTGCTCTCCAAAATATTTTCTTCTGTCCTTTAACAAGGCAGTTATCCCTGGTTGCTGCCATGCCCTTACATTAAAGGAGGATGTGTTCTTGCTAGGTAAAATTAGAAGAAAAAAATATTTCGATTCAAATTAGACACAATGTGTTTCTCCACAGCCCTCCTGGTACTGACCAATACATAACTGCTGTCATTCATTTTTGGGGATCTCAGCAACATCATATTCAATATTACAGGAGCACTTTATGAGTCTGGAGATCAACTGGACCCCAATTTCATTAACAACATCTTAGCAATCAAGAAAAACTAACGCTGTGGCGAGAAGCAGAGACCACCAGGACACCCACCCCAATACTCAGAGCCTATATCTCTCCTCCCAGGACCTGCAACAACCAAGCACCCATCCTAAAGACCCATCTAGCACCTCTGACTATTCCAAACTATCAAGTGTCTTCATTTATCCAGAAGCCAAGCTCCCTCAATCCTCCAGTAACGTCCTCGCAATCACATCACCTTGTTGTCTTATGAACAACAATAACCCCCAGAGCAACAAATCTTCTACATCCTATGACAGTCCCTCCAGAAGAGAACTTTTCTTCCACATTTTTAGATAACCCATCCATGAAGAACATTCACTTTTCAATGCCCTATGGAAACCTTAGTGACTACAGCAAGAACAATCATGTACTTATCCAAGCCTCATGTTCACTATTTCACCAAACTACATTAATTAATAAAATATTTTAAACCTGTATGTTGATGGTGTGGTCTTTAAAGAAGTAAAGGTAGTGATTGCAAACTATACAACCAGATGCAAAATTCACTTATTTAAGATAATCTCAGTGATCCTGCTAGCTACTACAGCTCCGGAAAAAATTAAGAGACCACTTCACCTTTTTCTTTCCTTTCCAAAAAAGTTGAAAAGGAAGGTTTTGAGTGAGGAACAGAAAGGTTAAAATTAAGAGACCATTGCAAATTGAACGCTTCTGTAAACTTTTTGGAATGGAAAGAAAAAGGTGCATTGGTCTCTTAATTTTTTCCGGAGCTGTATTTTGTTTGTGGGATGTGCCCAAAATGTGAATAAGAATGTGACACAGGCAGCCATATTTCCTCTGTTCCAAACTAGTGTTATAGCAAACACTGTCATGTTAAGCTGGAAAACTGGAACATTGCAGGATGCACCCTGGATGTACACAGACTATTTCAGAGCTAATTCAACCAACCCTTGTTTTTTCTGTTTGTTTCAGTACTACTTCACCGTAAATTTCACCCATGAAAATCAGAAAGCCCTGGAGTTGCGTACGGAGGATGTAAAGGACTGCGATGAATGGGTGGCTGCAATAACACATGCCAGGTACCAGGCTTCTGCCTTTAAATTACATGAAATAGGGTGAATGGTGATGTACTGCTGTAATGTTGTAATGCTTGGTGGTCTTTATGGAGCTGGGACATTAAACCACAATACAGCTCTGGAAAAAATTAAGAGAGTAATGCACCTTTTTCTTTCCTTTCCAAAAAAGTCGAAAAGGAAGGTTTTGAGTGAGGAACAGAAGGGTTGAAATTAAGAGACCACTGCAAATTGAACGGAAAGAAAAAGGTGCAGTGGTCTCTTAATTTTTTCCGGAGCTGTATATATCGATTAGACCATACAGGCCATAGCAGATGTTTAGCTACTATTGGCAATGAGGTATACAATATATTAGAAATGCTAGTATGGGTAATAATGATTGGGACTATTGATGGCCACAACAATCAAACTGTCAGGGGCACGGGTGAGGATCCAATCGCGGACTGGGAGCGAGTGGGAAAAGGGCAGGTAGTGTGGACGGGGACGGGAGGTAAGGCGTTTAACGTAACAGCGGCGAAGGGGCAGACGAGCGGTAGGCAGAGTGGTCAGGGACGGGCAGAGAGTCGGTACACGGGCTGGCGGCAACAGTACAGTCAGGGAGCAGGCAGAGTAGTCAGGGACAGGCGAGAGGTCAGAATACCGGCGGACAACAGAAGTACAGGCAGGGCTCAGGCAGAATAGTCAGGAACGGGCGATCGGTCGGTGCACGGATAGGCAGGACGAGAAACTGGTGAACGCGAGATGTGGCATGTAAACATGAACAATTGATCTGGCAGGGGAGAAGTGGCAGGGAGTTGTATAAATCTGCGTGGTGATGAGGTGACTGGGGACAGGTGTGTGATTTGGTGATTGGTGACAGGTGTGTGATTTGGTGTGCACTGAGACTCAGGGGCGCGGGCGCCCTCTGCTGCGCGCTCGCGGAGGCGGGGACGTGACAGTACCCTCCCCCCGACGGACGCCCC
>JACXGI010013100.1:6679-21550 GCA_016801175.1 Esox masquinongy | reverse complement strand
AGTAATGTCTGTTATAGGTGGTCACTGTGGAGAGGATGTCTCATAGTAATGTCTGTTATAGGTGGTCACTGTGGAGAGGATGTCTCATAGTAATGTCTGTTATAGGTGGTCACTGTGGAGAGGATGTCTCATAGTAATGTCTGTTATAGGTGGTCACTGTGGAGAGGATGTCTCAATGTGGAGAGGGTTACTCCTACCCAGGTACAACATAAAATATCATAAGAGGCATTGTCTCTGGTTCTCTTTATTACTTCCAGTAATAGTCGCTGTAATACTGTCTTCTCTTTCAATATGTCTGATTAGTTATGCCCCCTCCGTTATCGTTCCATCTCTATTTCCCCCAGATCTCATCCTGCCAGACTCTAACCACTCAAATACCATCACAGACACCCCAAAACAAGGTACAACAAAGCCACACGTTTCTGAATCTGCAATCTGAACCCCTTTGATGTAATTGGCTTTGCGATATGTCTATATAGGGTTTAAAGGGCTACGCGTGCGTCTGTGTTTGTCCCTGGATATCAGTATATATAATCCCCTTTTAAAAACATCTATTTCCCTGAAGCTCTAGGTAAAAATACTCTGCTAATCTACGCGAGGAGGCTAGGAAGGTGAAGGTAGCACATTTTACAGTCTTATCACAGCTTTTCCAAAATAGCCCAGCATTGTGTGGTGGACTGTGTGGCGTGTGGTGGGTAGGACTAGGCTACACCTCCAGTAGATTAAAGCCCCGTTAAAGGACAGTTTGAACTTAGTAAGAGAGGCTATGATAGTCTGGACTGCGTGAGTGAGCGGTGCATATTTCTTGAGAAAAGGGTAACCATCAGTTTAAACGGCAGTTAACAGTGTGTGTTTTCCTAAGCGAAGCCCTGAGCGTTACCGTGGAGAGTCAGATCGCGTCCCTCATTAGGGGGACCAAGGAAAGACCGGGGCCCTCCACGGGCACTCTAATCATTAGGCTACTTCCTGATTACTTCCTGGAGAAACACCCCACGGCACCCTGCTATACACACTGGTACGGGGAGTAGTGTCACTGGAGTATCAGTCATTAGGTCTGGACCCACTGTGACATCGGCGCAGTTCTAAACCGGGTAGTTCGAACCCCGATTTATGGCATGCTGAAAACCGTTATGCTGCGTTCACAACTACATGTTCCTTTTGGTGGTTCTTGCTGCGTCGTTTGAATCTCCGAAAGCAAGAGGACGTGTGGGTTAACATGCTGATAATTTTTAAAGAGGGGGCTGGATCTCTTCCTTACGATGCTGATCTCTTGTCTAAACACATAAGGACCCAAACCTTTATCTGACCAATTACACAAGACTTTAGTTCTGGGTTAATCAAAATGAATCAATGTACTTTGATAGTAGCACACATATGTATATAATTAGGCCCTGAAAGACAATTTTTGTACTCAAACCCCCCGTCCTTATGTCACATGGTTGGCTCCTAGAGAGGCTGAACCAATCTAAGTACTAATAAAAGGGGGAGGCCGGCAACCTTCAGATTGCTTACTGAGCAGGCTCATTCAATTGCATGGTTCCAGTTGGCTCCCGGGGCAAGGCTGTCACACGCAGATCGCTATTAATACACCGCATTATGGAAGCCTGAGATACACCAGAACAGCCCCAGTAATCAGTGCAAACTTGCAGTCTGAATACTTTCAGGAGTCTGGACCATGTTCACAGGTCGACAGTATGTGGCCTTCAAATGCCAAGCCTGCATAATTCAAGGGCTTAGCAGCTAGCAAGCGTAAAGCACGGTCAAGAAGGCGATGCTATCTGTACCTCTAGGTGTCCTTGCATACAGAAAAAAAAAAGATTTGAAGTATTTTTTTAAATTATTTGTGTGTTTGGGAGGTTAGAGACCAGACTGGCCTGCTGGCTTCAATCCACTAGAAGATGAAAACAGACTCTTGGCACCATTTTAATTGCTCCTAGTGCCTGAGCTCTGTGCGCCTCTCCATCTCCACCCCCCTCCACTTGATCCTTTAGCCACAATCCCTACCTCTCTCTTTCATGAAAAGGGGCCTTCATTAGTATGGAGAACTGGGCTAAAAACATAGTTCTCGGTGATACAGTGTACTTCAACAACCGGCTGTTCACAGGATTCCACCTTCTTCACTAAAACCTCTTCTCTTCTTGTTCCATCTCAAAAGTCTGCTTTCTAACAGTTTAAATGAAAAATGAGACTGTGGTGTCAACCCAATATGGAAATAAATATTCTGGGGGGAAAAAATAGTGGTTAATCATGCACCTTTACTAAATATTATCTACTGTGGAAAAGTTTTTAATTAAATAGTGAGGGGTAATTTCTTACTGAGCTCTACACCTTCAATCCCAAAAGGTTCTAAAACCTCCCAAATGTTTTTTCCTGCACACTAAAGCACCATCTGGGAAGAGTAATTTATTGATGAAGCACAAAATGGTAACCACTTGTCTGTTTTTTCAAATTGAGAATTAAGCAGAGTTGGACACAAGTTCACCTTAAAATCAACTTAAACTTATTTAAATTGAAGAAAAAAGCATATACATTCAATCTATTGAATGTAAACTTCATTATTGTTTTATTAGCATGTGCAAGTGTTACATTTTTTCAAATAAGTGTATTCACTTTTGTTTTGTGCCTTTTTTGCACATTGCTTGAAAATTTTAAGCTTTTAAATTCAAATACACTAACGGTCATGTTCTGGTCACGGCACGGCCGCCGTGAATCCAATGCCCTCACTTCATCACAGCCGTGCCAGTGAATCCAACGCCCTCTCTCCCTCACTTCTTCACAGCCGTGCCAGTGAATCCAACGCCCTCTCTCCCTCACTTCATCACAGCCGTGCCAGTGAATCCAACACCCTCTCTCCCTCACTTCATCACAGCTGTGCCAGTGAATCCAACGCCCTCTCTCCCTCACCTCATCACAGCCGTGCCAGTGAATCCAACGCCCTCTCTCTCTCACTTCCTCATGGACACCTGTTGTCGTTGATTATTGCCCCCACCTGTTTTAACTCATCATGGACCCTATTTAAGTTTCTGCTTCCTCAGTGTATCCTGTTGGTCTTTGTACTGGTTTCCCCAGATGTAATGTTATTCTGTTTGTTCCTGTCGTTTAGTTTCTGTGGCGTCATGTTTTGGGTTTGTTATTAAATGTCCTCCGTTCTCCCTGCGCTTGTGTCCTTTCTTCAACATCCCACTAATAGAGTTACATTAAATACATACATCTTTCTTTAATTTAAATTGCATTTAACTATACATATATTTTCAGTTCAGGACTGAACACATGGCCTTCCAATTCATTCCATGTCCAAGCCTGAATATCAAACTAGATGCCAGCTTGGGGAGGCCAGTCTGGTGAGACCAGCCTGGGGACACCATCCTGGAGAGGCCAGCCTGAGGAGACCAGCCTAGGGAGGCCAGCCTGGGCCCTCGAGAGAGGGCCTTCCCTGGGTGACAGATGGCCGGGGTGCCTGTGACCCATCCCTCATAAGCTACATGAATCTGGTCCAGCTTGGTCTGGCCTCCAGTTGCCATAAACACTCAGCTCTAGTGGTTTGGTGACACCAGCCACACTTGTTATTCTAAACCCTCAGATAGCAGCTAGAGATTAGTTCATTACACCAGGGAGGGATGGACGGATGGGGGAAGGGGTTTGAACAGAGGTGATTAAGGGCAAGAACTTTAAAATGAGACAGTTGTTCATCTCCAGGACCTCTCCCAGGGACCCAGGCCTCTTCATCTACGGAGGTAGCATCCTCAACCTCTATACGTAATTACTCCCAGTGATTCTGTAACATGTGTTTAGCCCAACTGTCTCTTCAGAAACAAACCTGCAATACCTTCAAATTACCCTCAGAGTATACACTTTAGCTAGTTTATACAATTTCCAATCCAAACCCTCACAAAGGACGACCCTTGACATTGGAAAACAGCTGCCATAGAATATACAGCTGAAGGGCTGTCTGTGGACGTGACAATCCAGTTTATGTTTTGGGAAAAACAGTTTATATTTTTGGGAAATGTCCACACAGACGTTTCTCCAACATGCTTATCCTCCAACATGTTTCTCCATTATGTCTGTCCTATCCCGCACATCCAACACATTCCCCACTGCCACTAAATGGGGAATCAATCTAAATAGTTCATCGCTACGAAGTGAAGCTTAGAGCTTCTAAGCAGAGGTAAAACTGAACCCTCCAGGAGGCCTTACCATACTGGAAGATGTATTAGTGTTATTAGACAGGGATAAAAGATCCCTTAACAGGGAGGTGGAAGAAGACCTGACTGCAATGAAGATAGAGAGAAACCCTCTGCCCAGATTACATTAGCATTTCATTTAGCCATATTACCTCAGAGGCAACTTTACGGCAAGGTCGGCATTTCAAATGTTTTGCATACTGTAATTCTACATTAGCTGCAGAATAATAAAAAAATGATTAATGAAGATTTGCCTGAATGAGAGCCCCTGCTGAATACAGTAACTAAAATGGTCAACGTACCCAGGAACCTCCAAACAGAATTTCTCCAAAATCAGCAAATGTTGCCACTGAGGAATCTGCCATGATGAACATTAGAATGCTTCAACGTACTTCGCAGGAATCCTCTCTGAGAAATAAAAAAGGCTCAACGGATACATAATTTATCACATTACAAAGCATAAAAGCTCTTTTAGTTCCACCAGGGCCGCGTGAAACCACAGAATCAGAGCCTCTGGGGAGAATTGGCTTCACCCCCACAGACAGACACAAGGTCAAACCGGCACTACTGTTACAGCTAGCGTGCGGTAGTCTGTTGACTTTGCCCATTGTGAGGCTGTGCTGCTAGCCTGTGGTGTTCACACGTAGTTCACACACACACACACACACATGCCCACGCTTGCACACAAACACACACACACACACACACACACACGCAGGAAGGATGAACGGCTGAGCCATAGCCGTACAGGGTCTGATGGGGATTAGCAGTGGCATATCGGCAGCCTCTTAGTTGTTAGCATATCACGGCAGCCCCTGCCCCCATGTTGTTTAGCCCTGGAGGAGTGACAGCATGCTAACAAGAGGGGTTGCGTCCTTCACTGCGCGTTGACTAGCAGGCGTCACATTCAGTTCAGAGTGTTAGGGGTTAGGGCAAATAATCTGCATGAATTGCTTGTAAAACTGTCCTCAGATGAATCAGAAAAAGGGTTGGGGTTAAACAGGTTTGGCAACCTTCTGTGACTAAATGATTAAATCTGTATTCAATTACAGTTACCTGCCCAAAACTGCAATCTGTAACTTACTTTCCTGATTACACGTAACTCAGTAACATAATGTAATTACTTTCAGTTAATTTGACATTACTGCCCCATTATGAGACATTACAAGATGACAAGATGGTGTATTACCAATTGAAGAGTATCAATTGCAGAATTAGACAATGTTAATTAAGAGTTTATATCTCTGGCTCTATTAGCTGGTAAGCTTATTTCTTTGCATTATGAAGTGGCTTTTCAAATATCCACGAGATGGCTATTTGTAAACAGATTGAACACGAAAGGTGTCGTAATAATTTTGCCCTTGTCCTTTTCACTCATCATTAATGAATTTAGAAGTGTAGCACGTAGTTACACGGTCTACAAACCCAACAAGTAAACAATAAGATGTTGAAGCACACTGCCAAGAAAATTCTCCCTAGAAAGTTTGGAACCTAGGAAGAAACCTAGAGAGGAGCCGGGCACCGGGGAAGTTGCCGGTCCTCTTCTGGCTGTGCCGGCAGGAGATTATAAGAGTACTGGACATTTTATGGCCATCAAGATATGAAATCATGAGCTAGGAATTGTTGAAATAAAAAATGTGGAGTCCCTCCAGTTTGTCATTGTGCTCCAGCAATGGGATGTCCAGCTGTAATCCAGAGTCTCACTAAGCACCCAGCCTATAGCGAGCTGTTTAACATCCCAGTAGGTGTTCCCAGCCTATAGCGAGCTGTTTAACATCCCAGTGGGTGTTTCCAGCCTATAGCGAGCTGTTCAACATCCTAGTGGGTGGGTTCCTGTCAATGTGAAATTCCCCATTAACAAGGGTGTGATTGCATTCTGCACTCATACTGTGTATAATACTAAACTAGCTCAGCGCGTATCTACATGGTAATGAAATAATAATGATTAGGTGGGTGCCTATATTTATCCTATCTCACACATGTACGCTGGTACTATGCCACGGTGTGAATTGGACATGTTTTTTTTATTGTAAATACTTTTCTCCCTGAGGCATGGAGGGTCATGGCCAGGGGAACACAGACATTTAAATGGCAAAGAAAGACAAATTTCTCTAACTTGATGTCTCCGGGATTCCACTTACAAACATTTTGGTTTTGGTTTTAGTAAGGTGATCTGACAGCTGGGCTAATCTGCTTGTGCACAAGGGAGACTATCCATCCAGGGTGTACCGCTCCAAATCTAAACCCAGTCCAGAATCGTGTAGGTGCCCCTGCGCAATCAAATCTAAACCCAGTCCAGAATCGTGTAGGTGCCCCTGCGCAATCAAATCTAAACCCAGTCCAGAATCGTGTAGGTGCCCCTGCGGAATCAAATCTAAACCACATGTAAATCGTCTTGGTACCATTCCGGACAGATGCGCCATTTGTGTTTTTACCCCTCCAGACTCCACTCACCCCTGTTCCTCCATCATCTCCTGAAGCTCCATGCACTTCAGCTCCACCCTCCTCTTCCTCTCGTGATCCAGGATTTCCCGGTGGGCCCTCTTCACCAGGACAGGTTCTGGGCTGGGCTCCTTGTCTTCCAGCTGTGGGCCCATCTCTTCCCCAGGCTTGGGATCTGCTGCTGGGTCAGGCACCGGCTCTGACCCGCCTGGTCCGGCACATGGCCCTGCCATGGCCTCACCCGCAGAGGGAAGCCCGTTAACATTCTCCTGGGCGGAAGGCATCCTCGCCCCATCGTACATGGCCACGACGCTCTACAGAGACACAGAGACAGAGATACAGAGAGAGACAGAGATACAGAAGGAGACAAAGAGACAGAAAGTCACAGAGGTTAGACTCTAGTTCCACTGTTTCAACTGACATCTTTCTATTTCCACACTGCTGGATTCTCCGTCTTGTACTGTGATAAGTGGTGGTGGATAGTTAGAGAGAGACCCCAGCCTGTGGAGCGAGTAGTGGATCTTGACTTGTCTCCTGTTGGAAGAGAGGGCCAGGTTTATCCTAACAACCCTCCGTTTCACTAGATGGGGAATTATAGATGTTGCTAGATGTTCCTGACACTGGTCCTTTGTCATCTGTTGCAGACGGTTTCCCCCCGAGTCAATGTCAACATGCATCACTACCAAGAGACGCTGTGGTCAGCATTAGAAGGAGCTGCAGCAGTGTCTAGCCAGCATGAGTCAACAGGACAGGAATCTCCTGCAGGACACACTGGCAGACTGCTCACTGGACCTCACTGGACCTCACCGGACCAGCGTTTGTGGTGAATGATTAAAAAATGAAAATTACTTGCTCCGCGCACAACTAAGTCACTACATTTGTTTATTTAGGTTGTGCTCATTAGCGTAGGTTATTGTGATGTTAAAGGATACTTCGCGGTTTACTTTTGTGTAACTGAGGCAATGTGAGCTTCCTGGCTAACTAGCCTTAATGTTAGGCTACTTAACTGTCAATACCGCCGTCATGTGAACGCATGGAATGAAAGAAATTCCAGAATCTATAAAAAATTTGAGGGAGGAGTAGGATTAAAACATGATAATTGAACTTTTTATGTGGAAAGACCATATCAGTTATAATAAGTTATTATTCAAAGTATAATAATAACAAGAAACCAGGCAAGCCTAGTTCAGCCGGCCCGCAATAGAAAGTGTTGATCATGGCTGCCCTCTCAAGATTCTAACCTAGGTCGCCCACGTGAAAGGCTGTGTCTTTAACCACTACGCCACAGAGCTGACCATTTGCCGGGTGTCAGTATAGCATATTGACATTATATGATGTTGTCATTCATTAACATCACGTCAAGTTTGAATATTTCATTAGACACCATTAACCATCGTGTTAAACTGAGTAACGTTTCTTATGAAGTTTACCTCCACCACAAATAGTATCTATGAACTGTATGGCCTTTGCCACTGGCCGTTTTAACAGCTAGGATATTATGCTTCTATATTATTTTACTAGCAGCAGGATATTATGCTAACAGCGCTAACTCAGATACTCTTTTTCAAAATAAAAGCCATCATTGAATTATATAAGGTGATATAGTTAACAATCCAGTCTGTCAATCTAGTCTGTCATTTTATGTTTAATGTCCGTTCCAATGTTGTTCTTGTCTGTTCTTTTTTTTTACATACTAGATTGTTAACTATATGGCCTTCTAAATGTCAATGATGGCTTTTATTGTGATAAATCCGAGTGCTGCCAGCATAATATCCTGCTGCTAAAATAACGCTAATGAAGCCTCGTTTGGCCATCACTACAGTAAACAGTTTCATTTTAGGCTTCCCGTAGTTACAGAAGGTTGTAGCCAGCAAAGTTTTTGTCTATTCTGAACAAATCCTCTTTTACCACTGGCCGTTTTAACAGCTAATTAGCCATTTGTGAATGACATTGAGTATCTATCAATATAGGTGACAATATATTTATAACTGACTTTTTGTCAAGTGAAAAGACGAGAGAATCATGTAGGCAGCGAAGTGTTTGTCTTTCCTGAACAAATCCTTATATCCACCAGAACTGTTTTATTTTAGGCTTCCTATTACGTAGCTACATAAAGTTATAGCCAGCGAAGTTTTTGTCTGTCCTGAACCTCAGGCATCACGTGTGTTAACTGCTACAGGAGTCGAACACGGGACCTGTTGTTCCGTAGCCCACGTCTCTAACCACTACGCTATTTAACAAGGGTCAGTCAGTCAGTCAGTCAGTCAGTCAGTCAGTCAGTCAGTCAGTCAGTCAGTCAGTCAGTCAGTCAGTCAGTCAGTCAGTCAGTCAGTCAGTCAGTCAGTCAGTCAGTCAGTCAGTCAGGGATTGATGGATGGATGGATGGACAGACTCAGTAAGAGACATTCACTCTTCTAATCCGGCTCCGCTTACGCGTTCTGGCAAAAAAGTTAATAATGTGTTTTTTTCCTTGGTGCCCTAAACATTTTTGTGACACTGAAGGCCAAATGGCCTTGCCTCTAAAATGACGAAATTCCAAGCCTGACTGCTACACAGAGATGCTTTGTGAACACAGTCTCTGGCTTAGCCTGAGCATGCAGGAAGAATGACATAAAATACACTAAGATGGGACAATGTGGAACATTCAACCGACACTCACCAAACATAGATTATTATGCTCTTCTCCAGGGGTATTCAATTCTGCACCTAGAAGACAGTTCCACAAATTTTTGTTCATTTCAACCCCCTAATCAGGGACTTATTTAGACCTGGGACACCAAGTGGGTGACATTAATGATGAGGTAGAGCAAAAAAACAGCTGGCTCCGGCCCTCGTAGGGTAAAAGTTCAATACCCCTGTTCTGGTCAAAAAAGAAGATTTCAAATAATGTTTAAACTGAAGATGCAACATGTCAAGATTCAACTCACAATAAAAGCAACCCTGTCCCCAGGAGTCTAAGAAGGAGCTCACAGAACAGAACAGAACAGTGGGCATGTGCATTTCCATGTCTGAATGTGGTCACAAGGGAATTATGTCAGTGTCACTTTTAGAAGTGGCGGGGAGTGTGATTTAGACAGGCTGGCAATGCTGGCTGGTCGGGTCCAATATAGGAACAGGAGCATCTCCGTGGAACACACACACACACACACACACATTATAACACCAGTGAACCTCCCCGGCCTCCCTGCCTGCTAGCCCAGTGTCTCTCGGTCCTGCAAAACTAATGGCTTCATTTTTCACTGAGGAGTCAGAAAAGCCCAGCCAGTGCCCCCTGTCACTGTCACAGGTAAGAGGAGAGTTACGGGAGTAGAGGGGAAATGGGGAAGGGAGGGGGGTTATGGGAGGATGGGGGAGTCAGAGGAGGAGGGAAGGAGAGGGAGGAGTTAGGGAAACAGGGAGGGGAGGAGGATGACAGATACTCCCCGTGAATCCGAGCAGACCATCCCCTCTGACCATCCAACCCATCCTCTTACTACCTGGTGACAAAAACAACTGATTGGTCCTAGAAAATGATGGGTTTGTCTGATTGGTCATGGAAACCAGTGGGTTTGGCCAGAGCCTGAACACAGAAATTATCCAGTCGCTATCCTCTTTGTTTTGCACAACCAACCTTATTATTTTTGAAATCACCAAAATGACTGTGACGGGAAGAATCTGCGACTCATTCCAGACATCACCTAGATGACAAGTAGCGCACGCCTCCACCAATCAGAGCTGTAGTTACAGCAACATAACTCTGTTAACTGTACTTGTATGTGTGTGTGTGTGTGTGTGTGTTTGTGTGTTTGTGTGAGTGCGCGTGTGTGTGTGTGCGCGTGTGTGTGTGTGTATGTGTGAGTGTGTGTGTGTGTGTGTGTGTGCGTGCGTGTGTTTGTGTGTGTGTGTGTGTGTGTGTGTGACTGATGGAATAGAACAGGTGGAAGGACAGAAGGAGACATCCTCACTGAATCTATTACATAATAAATCACCACTTGATATTCTGTTACAGTCCTCTTGTATACACACACACACACACGCACACACACGCTCACATCGAAAATGATTCAGAGGAAAACAGGATTCTTTGGTTATCTGATTGTTTGGTGAAACTATGGTCAGGTTGAAAATGTATGCTGTGTGTGTGTGTGTGTGTGTGTGTATTTTTGTGTGCAAATTAGGTCCCTTTGGAGCACGGTCGGCATTAAACGCAATAATGAGAACACATCCATTGTGACTGTCCTGAGAGACCATCACCGTTCTGATTACAGGGAGCCACAAAACAACAGGACAAAATCTGTCTGTTTTTTTCTGCCTTGATTAAATAGCCACATCCTCCCTGGCTTTTCAATTAGCCAGTCTGTGGCTGTGTCCAGCCGTGGCCTTGGGCAGGATGAGTCTGGCCCTGACAGCAGCCTGCCATAAACCGGAGATGGCGGGGGAGGTGGTAAATGGGGAGAAGGGGGAGGTGGTAAATGGGGAGAAGGGGGAGGTGGTAAATGGGGAGAAGGGGGAGGTGGTGGAAGCCATGCCCCATGTTAATCATATGCGTCGCGGACACTGCTCAACTGTCTGAGCTCCTGGGTCGCTCCGGGTGACGCAACCACTCACACACGGACTCAGACACACAGCCAACATTGATGACACCATATGTCCTCTCCCTGCAGGTGTGTCACGGAGTTGGAGCAAACAACAACAACCGACAGAAAGTACATTCAGATCGGGGGTTGGGGTGAATTCAGGACCTGACCTGAACTGAAAGGTAACGGGCTAATTCTTCTAAGGGCGTTTGTACTCAATTACCTCCATAACAGCTTAAAAGTAGAATACAATAGTTTTTACCTTCATGAATTGACCGCAGTCAACTGGAATTGACCCTAATCAACCCTGATTCAATTTAACACAAAAAAACTTCAAGAAAAATCTACAAAATATCACAGGTGTTGAAGTAACAATTGGAACGCAGCATCTCACCCTGCGAACACACGCTTCATGTCAGGTCAGAAATATCAGGAACAATATAATTACTTATGCTAATGCCATCTCCTTTCCTTTCTTCCCAGGGGAGGCCATGGAAAACCTGTTAACCTGCTCTTAAGTAAGAAGTGACTAAATTATTTAATTTGTTCTGTAATGAAACAGTCACAGAATAAAGAGGCATGCTTGAATACAAACTTTATTTGTGTGGGAGTCCAGTTCCTCATGGGGAAGAGGGAAGTCACCTGAGAGCTACTAGTAAAGCGGAGACATTTTCTTCCGTTGTTTCAAGTGTGAAGAAGGCTGCTGTACATTTTCCGCCATCTGGACTGAAGCATAAAGGCCACACATATCATGCCTAAATGCGATAATGTAACAGGAGACATAGCGTTCAGCAGACACGTTTATCCTTTGTGACCTTGGTTAAAAGACCCTACTGGTTACTCCGTGACATTTGGTTGCACAGGCTGAGGATTTAGTTTCTAACATTCCTTGTGTGATTCACCAGGGAGGCTGCTCACAGACAGCAAGAGTGTGTACTGTGTGTAGCCCTTCAACAGACTGAGGAGCTGGTAAGTAATGAGATGCCAGAGCTGCATCTGGCCTGCATGAGGTGAGATGGCCTCAGAGTCCCACTGTTTA
Source organism: Esox masquinongy (assembly GCA_016801175.1). NCBI lineage: Eukaryota > Metazoa > Chordata > Actinopteri > Esociformes > Esocidae > Esox > Esox masquinongy. The sequence goes on along the minus strand of JACXGI010013100.1, from coordinate 9,329 downwards.
CAGTCCCAGAGTTTACAGTCCCAGAGTTTACAGTCCCAGAGTTTAATGCCTCAGAGTTTAAAGCCCCAGAGTTTACAGCCCCAGAGTTTACTGACCCAGAATTTACAGACCCCATGTTTACAGACACTAAGTTTACAGTTCCAGAGTTTACAAACCCTGAGTTTACAGATCTAGATTTTACAGTTACAGATTTTACAGTCCCAGAGTGCAAATATCCTAATGCCGTGTTTCCACGGGTGCCAAACACTGGTTTTTTACCCTAAAGTCCACTGACATGGGCCAGAGCCAGTCGGCCATTAGGCCATGGCTGAGTAGCCCGGCTCTCACTTGGTGCCAAGCCCCAGACTTTAGGACTTAGGGCGGGGTTTGTGAGTTGACGCGTTACGTGCTGCGAAAACACAGCATGTTGTGCTATTCCAATAGCGATGTGTAGCCTATCATTTGCTTAGTCTTTAGGATTCTCGTAATGGTTTTCTTTAAGCTTCTCGTAATGGTTTTCATCCAATCTAACAAACAGATCCCTGTTAAAATAAAGAAAATGAAGCAACAGTACAGGGAAGCAAAGACTCAGAACGGAAAGAGCTGGAATGACCAATAGTGATACGATGCCATTGACTCAATAGAAAAATGGAGCGCTGAGACAGAGATGTAGCCTACAGAACCTATAACAACACAACATTACCTCAGAATTCTCCCAAATCCTTCTATTAAAGGTAGATAGTTTTGACTAAATACATAAACTACATAATGAATACACTGGCTTACAGTTGCAGTGTCACGGGTGTAGGTGGAGGAGCCGGTCGCAGGGGTTTGAGGAAGAAATGTATTACTTAAGTTCAAACACCGTATTGTAAACAAACTGAGCATGGTGTCATTGTTTATTTTATTTGACTACCAGAAAAATATTGCCTTTTATTTCTCGTAAAACTAAATCGCGTTGATAGTTTACCACTCCCTCCCCACCTGAGCCCCTCCTTAAGTCCTTGGTACCAAACGTATAGTGGAAACAGGAAAGTCTAGAGCCAACATTAGCATAAATCACCGGTGTAGCCCTGGTACCGGGGTAAAGCACCAGTGGAAACTTGGCATAAGTTTGCCATTCCAGAGTTTACAGTCCCTATGTTTACACTTCCAGAGTTTACAGCCCCAGAGTTTTTAGTCCGCCACCACCTTCGCTTGTGTTGGCCACGCCTCTCGTTGGGGACACATCACACACTGTTTGAGGATACACCTTCAAGTGTTTTTGGATACTCCATGCAACACAATCATGCAATACAATACATGAATGCCCTACATTTGTGGATTTGCATGTTCATTATAAAAAAAACTATTCTACAACAAGCTATTTACAGAGATGTTGGAGTTGAAGTCTGGGCTTTGGATTTCTAAAAAACATTTTTATCTTGGTTATAATGGGATATTGTGTGTACACTGATGAGGCAAAAACATAGATTTAATAAATTTTAGATTAAGAGTATAACGTAAAGAAAAAGTGAAGGGGTCTGAATACTTATTGAATGCGCTACATCTAAGATTGCTTCATCTTGTCTTGATATTATTGGAAGGTCTGGCACATGGAAAACATGGTGATAATACGCTAGGTTTCGCACAACACAGCCGCCCAGAATATCTCAACCCAAAACACTTTGGGGAGGTCAAAAACCACTGATAATAATCTGTTTGGCCCTCTGCTGTATTTTGGAAATCCTAATCTGTCTCTCCGGTCAAAATGATTACCCAGCCTGTAATATACCTGTCATAGCCTATTACGCTACGACACAGTTCAAACCATGGAGGAGGTGGTGTCAGGTGGGTTTCCCTTTCAATTAAGACATAGACAACCATGTGAGTTTCTTACTAATCAATGACCTAAATTAATCAATCATACGAAGGAGCTGTGAAAACCTGCTGATGCTTGGCCTGGCTGAAATATGTCTGACACCTTGGCTACATCATTAATAATTCCACTGGACATAATTCCCTCTACCTGCAAAGCTGTATCAGACAGACGCCTGGTAAAAGCGTGTTCTACGAAACAGTCCACCCCTGAGATGAAACAGGCTGACCGCAGTCTGGGGAAAAAAACGACAAGGACAGAGAGGATGATGGAATTTAAGCTATCCTCGAAGGAGCCATTGTCTCTGCAAAAAGCCATCTCTTTCTCAGAGTGCAGTGGGTTAGTGTGTATGTGTGTGTGAGTGTGCGTGTGTGTGTGTGCGTGTGCGTCACACTCAATGATTGGATGTGCAACTCACTCTGAGGTGATTTTAGGCAGAAGTAACATGGGTCCTGACCTTGGCACAGACCGCCTGGATACCAGCAAAAGCAAAATAGCTTAGAAAGGGTGAATTGTTTTTGTGTCAGGGAGGCTTATGGTACACTTAACACATGCCTAGCAGTGCCGGTTCCACATGGTCCCTCTTGGCTTTCACCTGAAGAGCTTTTCATTCTTTGCATCCATTTCTTAATTCAATTCTATATTGTTGGCATGGGAAACATATTTTTGCATTGCTTAAGCAAGTCAATTACCTCGCTCTCTCTCTCTCTCTCTCCCTCAACCCCCCCCCCAACCCCCAGCTTCTCTCTCCCTCTCTCCTTCCCTCCGACCTTCTGTCGAACTCTTTCTTATGTCTTGGTTTTCTTGGTTGTC
>JACXGI010013099.1:0-21510 GCA_016801175.1 Esox masquinongy | reverse complement strand
TTTCTGAGATACTGAATTTGGGGTTTTCATTAGTTGTCAGTTATAATCATCAAAATTAAAAGAAATAAACACTTGAAATATATCAGTCTGTGTGGAATGAATGTATACATTATACAAGTTTCACTTTTTGAATGGAATTACTGAAATAAATCAACTTTTTGATGATATTCTAATTTTATGACCAGCACCTGTATATCATATCCACCTACCTCATGTACATTACACCTGCACTAAATATGATTTATTCATTCCAGCATTGTTTGCACTCTGCTATATATATATAGATCACATCCACTGTCATTATGTAAATAATAATACCTGCACAATAATATTTATTTCCAGCACCCTTTATACCCTGCTCATTGCACTACTGTCTCACCAGTCTTACTATGTTGTTGTTTGGTTTATTTTGTGTATTTATGTGTACTGTATATTGCAGTCAGTGACTCTTGTTGAGTGTCCTTTGTTTAAGTCTTTTATGAGTAAGCACATCGTGAGTCTGTATAATCCAGAGTCAAATTCCTCGTATGTGTACACATACCTGGCGAATAAAGCTGATTCTGATTCTGATTCTGCAAGTGACTGATCAAACTTCTGTGTTGCTGTATGTTATTGTTTTATTATGTTGTTGTGCAGAGATCAGTATAGACATTGCTTCATATTTAAATAGGAATATATTATGATTCTTAAACTGATCATTATGAGATTGGCTTAATAAATGTCATGCAGTTGATTTTGAAAGAGTATGACAAGCTTATGTATAGCTTATGTATAGGTCTACTATTATATAGGTAATGTGTCAGTCTTGGGCCGTTGCACTCAGCGTAGGGCCGTTGCACTCAGCGTGGGGCCGTTGCACTCAGCGTGGGGCCGTTGCACTCAGCGTGGGGCCGTTGCACTCAGCGTGGGGACGTTGCACTCAGCGTGGGGCCGTTGCACTCAGCGTAGGGCCTTTGCACTCAGTGTGGGGCCGTTGCACTCAGTCTAGTGAGACATTTTGTTTAAACAGGCAGACGAATTCTGATGTTTTTTCTTGCTATTTGTTGTTTCGACCATTCATACCAGCTCAAAAAACGATTTGAAAATATCTGACCTGTTTGTTCAAAACACCAGTTATTTGAAAAAAAAAAACCTCTCACATCTTTGTTTGTGTAAAAACAGCTCTGTAACTAACAGACAAACTGCGGCTGCTAAAGCTAGGTTGAACTAGTGTTAAATCAGTTGATTAGTGAACAGGGGGAGGGGTGTGTTGTTAAATCACTGGAGTGTTATAGAAGTTACAGAAGTGCACAGACTTACAGAGAGTGTCAAAGTGACAAATACTTCCCTTAGGCCGCTGAACTGAAATGTCTCTTAGCTTGCATTTCGGCTAAACGTTTCATCCTGCATGCATTTTGTTTAGTGACTTTTCTGTGTGACTAAACATTTAGGTATGTTTTACTAACTAACATGTGCAAGTGGTGTGATGTTAAAATAGATATTGTTACTTCCTTTTACAGAGTGAGCTGGATGTTCCGTTTAAAGTGAAAGCCGGACAGATTGGTGAGTATCGACAGCGCTCTCCCTTCCACAGTTAACACTTCTTTGTTTCTTTCCTTTGAGTTGTTTTCGTGAGTATCATGTTAGAGCCACCGTTTCCTGATTACATAACCCGACTCTGGGAGACCGCTCAGGGAAAGTGATAGTATCTGACAGTATTTGAAGCGTAACAATTCAATAGCGAGCTATAGTGCAGCTCCCGCGTCTTAGATCAGTGACTCTGATGTAGAAGAAATGATATGTGATTCGCCTGCTGTGTGTGGCAGTGATGGGTGAATGAGCTTAATCTGTGTTTAACAGTCATTACACTGATATAATAATAATAATAATAATAATGATGATGATGATGATGATCTAAAAGTCACAACTAATCCCCCTCCTGTGAATACTTTCTGAATAGTCACCCTAATATCAATTTTACGGCAGTGTGCCGGATTTTAACTCATGGTGTAGTGGTACATCTGTGCCAGAGACAGCATCTTAGACCGCTAGACCACCCAAGGCCAAGATTCAAAATATTTTGCGGTTTTATGGTTGGTTAGCTATCTAAGCCCCTTAACTCTACTAGAATTGTTTTATATATTAGCGTCCTTTACTTTAAACCGTCAGCATATTGCTCAGTTGTCAGATTGCAAGGCTGGGTCCCACACTGACCATTTATCATAGACTTGTTGCTGCTTGAGGCCCAAAATGTATTCAATAGCGAGCTTAAGTACAGCTCCTGTGTCTTAGATTAGAAGAAACGTTATCAGATCCAGCTGCTGTGTGTGGTAGTGATGGATGAATGAGCTTGATCTGTGTTCTCCAGAGTCAATACACTGATATCTCTGTATCTCATCACACTGAGTCTCAATTTCCAGTCTTTTCTCTCATTTGCCCTTGTGGGGCAGAATGAATCTGATCGCTGTCTATAAAAGAGAATGTTTATTATTAAATTTCACAAATAACATTTGTGAAAAAGGTTTTTTATTATTTAATAGACTGCTTTAAAGATGTTATGGCAATTGTTCAACTACAGAGAATTGCAGGAAATAAGCTTTTTTAAACCAATATTTCCTTAGGTCTCTCCATTTAATTGAATTTGGATTCTAAAGTGAATCCCAATCCATTGAAGATGTAGCCTAACCTTGTTACACCGTAGCAATGGCCTCAAACGTCTAGCTTGTGTTGTTTACCCAACAGAAGATGCCCAGGCAGTCACATACTAAATGTTACAGATTTAATGTGAGACAACTGTTGCGGTTGTATTTCACCTTATTTTTTCCCATATCACATGGAATTTTCATCTTTAGCACATTTGTCCTAGAGTGAATTTACTTAATAGGCAACCCTTAAAGACTCCGCCCTTGTGGCTCTGCCCCTGATTTGGTCCCATCTGCCATCCACAGATATGGTAACTGACAGACAGCTGAGGTGTAAAAAGTACAAAGTAAAAGTCCTTGGCTGGGTTCACCACTTTAGGGAAGTTTGTAATTAAGACCTAAATTATCAGGTAAAGGGTGTTCAGAATTAACCAGTGGGTAATGCAATAAAAAGGAGGAGTGAAAAATTATCAATTTAGGTCATTGGTTAGTTATGAACTACTTATACTTGGTAATTTAAGTCTTAATAGGGAACTTCCCAAAACTGGTGAACACAGCCAAGTACTTTTACTTTGTACTTGTACTACTTTTAATACTTTGTACCTCTCTGGCTGTGAGGGGATGTTTTCTGGCTCTAATAGGGAATGAATGGGGTTTAAAGAAATAGGGATGTGACTTTGATTGGAACCATCATGGTTTCACTCAGAATGGATTCCGTCCACCACAGAGCATCGTGTCACCAGGCTCTGCCAGGAGAAAACAGATAAAAAAATGCAATTGGAATGTTAATTACTTCCATTGGTTACCTGGTGCACTTTGGGTCAAGATACGCTTTCCTTTAAGGAATGTATGGGAGTCAGTTGGGTGCTAGCCATTTGGTCTTCCTGTCTTTTGCTTTGGTTGCCAGTCTGCTTAGAAGTCATACATTAATTAATGTATTCGTCTGTCAATATTAGATTCCCGCCTCCTTGTTTTTCAAAGTATGTCTGGCTCTAATAGGAGAGGTTTTGTAGGCCTTCATGGGTGGAATTTCTCCCAGTTGAAATTCAAGTTAATGTGCCTTGATGGCTGGGCCTGACCTGCGACCATACTGAATGGCCATATTATTATTATTATTATTATTATTATTATTATTATATCTAAAAGTCACAACTAATCCCCCTCGTGTGAATACTTTCTGAAAAGCGACCCTAATATCTTTATATTAGGGTATATTAGGATTTTAACTCATGGTGTAGTGGTACATCTGTGCCAGAGACAACATCTTAGACCGCTAGACCACCCAAGGCCAAGATTCAAAATATTTTGCGGTTTTATGGTTGGTTAGCTATCTAAGCCCCTTAACTCTACTAGAATTGTTTTATATATCAGTGTCCTTTACTTTAAACCGTCAGCATATTGCTCAGTTGTCAGATTGCAAGGCTGGGTCCCACACTGACCATTTATCATAGACTAGTTGCTGCTTGAGGCCCAAAATGTATTCAATAGCGAGCTTAAATACAGCTCCTGTGTCTTAGATTAGAAGAAACGGTATCAGATACAGCTGCTTTGTGTGGCAGTGATGGGTGAATGAGCTTAATCTGTGTTCTCCAGAGTCGATACACTGATATCTCTGTATCTCATCACACTGAGGCTCTATTTCCAGTAGTTTCTCTCACTTGCCCTTGTGGGGCAGAATGAATCTGATCACTGTCGATAAAAAATAATGTTTAATTACATTTCACAAATAACATTTGTGAAAGTTTTTTTTTTAAAATTATTATTAAATAGACTACTTTAAAGATGTTATGGCGATAGTACATCTACAGAGAATTGCAGGAAAAAAGCTTTTCAAAACTAATATCCATTTAATTGAATTTGGATTCTAAAAGAATTTTAAAAAATGTATTATATATGTCCACGGCATAACGGGTGAACTCTAGGGCCCTTGGGAGCTCCTACTTGGCTCCTCTACAAAAACATAGTGTCCATGGCATAACGGCTGGACTGTAGGGCCCCTGGGAGCTCCTAGTTGGCTCCTAAACAAAAATGTGAAGTCTGTGGCATAACGGGTGGACGGCAGGGCCCTTGGGAGCTCTTAGTTGGTGTGGAGTACTGTCATGTTTCCAGACAGTTCATAATGGTCTAGTGACGCTGTGTCATGATTTTGCCTGACTCTGTTGGACTGATTAATGTGTCTATTATCCACTGTTGTCGGCTTGTGCGGGTCCTATTTACTGATTTCCTGTCTTCTGCGGGCGCTGTGGCAAACAAGCCTATTTTACTACCCGTGTCTGGATGTGAGGTTATCTAATGAGGTTGTCTCTGATCCGCTCAGCACCAACCGGTACTGTCTCACATGCTATGTTGGGTCTCTGTGTACAACAGCCATATACCTTCTACTCGCTAGAAAAGTGCAGGAACACATGATATTGTCTGATGATGTGGTCAGCTGGCAATGAAAGGACCATTGTGACTTTTATCACAGGAATTTTATGATGTAACACGTTTTTTGTTTATTATTCCTTTCATAAGCTCTATGTCATTTCATAAGGCATAACATTGTCTTTTTTCATTGGGAGATTATTTAGCTGAGCTTGAACAGAAGGCAGAGGCTTCATTTTAATTAATTTTTACTGTCAAAAATAAATTTGACCCTATACCAGTAAGATTGTAGTTACACTAGCCTCTGGTGAGTTGATACCAACTGCTTTGATTACAGTGATTTTACTCAGTGTCTCCAGTTGATTTGATGTTTTTGTTGTTGTGGTCTTGAGAAGATCAGATATCCCAGAGGAATGGAGGTAGACTTCTAATGTAGAGGCTAATTAGCTATTTTTTATTACATTTATATCCTCAGAATTTCAAGGCTGAGATGTGAAAGTAAGACATGATCCATGGTGTTTCTTCAGAGCTGCCAGAGGTTAATATAAGGTAGAAAGAGAGACATAATTTAGACAGTGAGTCTTGTTGTACAGCATTATGAAGCCTTGTAACAAGTATACCTGCAGGTTTTACCTGGGAGTTGGGGAGTTCACCCTGTCTTATAAAGCAGGTGTTGCTCAGCAACTCTCTAGATGCAGGCTAGGCATTAATTACCTCACAAACCACTGTCTGCCCTGACTGTCTGTCTGTCTCTCTGTCTGTCTCTCTGTCTGTCTGTCTCTCTGTCTGTCTATCTTTCTGTCTCGGCCCTGTCTATTTATCGGCCCTGTCTATCTATCGGCCCTATTTGTCCTGTCTTTATCTGTCCGTCAGTCTGTAGATGCAGACTGCTCCTTATTCAGCACAGTCTGCCCTGTATCTGTTACTGTGTTTTACCATCCTGGCAGCAACTGTGTACATGCTGGCGACGTCCTGATCTACACACTCACCTAAGTCTGTCCATCAACGCCCTAATCTACACACTCACCTAAGTCGGTCCATCAGCGCCGTAATCTACACACTCACCTAAGTTGGTCCATCAGTCATTAGGTTGCAAGTTTCATTAGTCATAAACGCATAATAGCATGGGCGTAGTGAAAGACTTGTCTCTCGGCTCATAAAATAATTCAGTTAGTTAAAATAGGTGACTCTAGTTTAAGCAGTTTACTAGAGTTGTTTACAAACAGTAATTCCAATGAACTTACACTTTTATAAATATTAGAGCATGCCGGCTGATACTAGAAAAGCTACCTATCTATTGATGTTGGACAGAGACAGATCTGAGAATCAGAGACAGAATCTTTGATACACATTTTATGCATGATCTTCCACGCTGGTGGTTTCCGGTGATAGTTGCCTTGGTTCCTTGGAAGTTGTCCATAACTTAAGTCCTAGTAGGAAATACATGTTTTTTGTAGATGTTTTCAGGGTTGTTTTATTCTTTGTCAGCTGCAAAGATGTGGTTCTACAATGAATTGGACCCTAACTAAAAACATTCAATGTCCTTTCTGGCAATTCTATAAATGCCAATTCAAAACAGGCTGAAGCAACTGAATGCATCCGGGTGTCCTGTGCTACTACACAGAACAGGCATTGAATTTTATGTACTGCAAAAATATTTAAGCATCTAAGATAGCTAGCTAAACTAAAAATATTATTCCACGTAATGCTCTTTACATTAATAGTTGTGATGTAGTGATGGAAAATGACATGCCCACTTCAAAGACCAAAGTCATTTCTTTACGTCAATGAAATTATCCCACAATCAGAACAGATTGCATGGTCAAAAGTCCATGTTCAAGACTGCGTTGTACTGAACTGCAACATCAGCTTGCTGTTAAACTTGCTTTCTAATGGCCGTAATGACGGCAAGCTGACAAGCTGGCTGCTTTACCATTTTCCATTTAGGCATTTGTTTCAACTTTGTTTCAATAAAACTGAAGAAAAGTTGTTTTTCGATAATGAATTGGACCCTAACTAAAAACAATCAATGTCCTTTCTGGCAGTTCTATATATACTTTTATTCCAGTTTTCCTGGCCTCATCAAAGTGGTTTTGATTGCATTTAAAGTGTTCTAGATTAGGCTTTTTATCAGACATAGTGCTTTGTTTTCTGTTCACAGCTGTTATGTAAGTTGTAATCTAAGGAGGTGTTGAGGATATTGAATTCTCAATATAATGTATAATATGCTAAGCCAGAAAGATGGGCCCAGCTATTGTTGATGTAATTCAATCGATCACAAACTCTCAGTGTAATCTGAAAACCATTGTAAATGAATGCATTCAGGCTTTAGACTGCATTTTACACTTTGGTTATTTGGTAGGAACTGTTATCTCGACTGTAGAGAAGTGTATCAAATAGCATAGGTTGCAGTAGTAGACATGTGTATCGACTAACATAGGTCAAGCCTATTCAATAACATATGTATACATAAGATGTTACTGTGTCCATTGTCTTTGACTCTTAAAAGACTTGTTGTTTTTCAGGGAAACTGACCTTGAAGATCCCTTGGAAAAACTTGTACAATGATGCTGTAGTCGCAACGTTAGATGGTCTGTATCTGCTTGTGGTTCCTGGAGCAAGTAAGTACAATGTGTTCCATCTGTGTTTTCAAATGATTCTTTAATAGGATTTATTATTTACCTGTATTTCAGTAGGATTCATATCTCTATCGATTTATTAATGTGAACTAATAGATTTTGATTTTGACTGATTTTAACTCGACATTATGGAGGAAGACCGGTTTAACGTAATGTTTGAACCTTGCATCCCAGGCAACAGATTTCAGCCCTGCCCACAAAGGGTAAAAAGTTGCTCTTACTAAGATATATTATTGTTAGTGCCGCGTTACCGGGCTTAAAATATGAATAATGTTCACGTGTGTTACTTATAACCCAGTGGATGGATGCTTGTGTTGTGTTGTGCATGTAAATAAGATGCATTTAAAAAATAAATAATAATCTGACTTACCACCTATTTCAAGCTATGAAGCCAAGGTTGTGAAATGCCAATTCAAAACAGGCTAAATCAACTGAATGCATTTGGGTGTCCTGTGCTACTGCACAGAACAGGCATTGAATTTGATAGTATAAGTATTGCAAAAATAGTTAAGCAACTAAGAGAGCTAGCTAAACAAAAAATATTATTCCACGTCATGCTCTTTACAGCCATGAAAAAGTAGTGATGGTAAGTAGTGATGGAAAATTACATTTCCATTTCAAAGACCATCAGTGAACTTTGAAATGATCCTACAATGAGAACAGGCTGCATAGTCAAAAGTCTATGTTCAAGACCACATTGTACTGAACTGCAGCATCAGCTTTCTGTTCAACTTGCTTTCTAATGGCCTTAATGATGGCAAGCTGACAAGCTGGTTTCTTTACCATTTGGCATTTGTTTTAACTTTGCTTCATGGCCTTCTTTTGTTTATTAAGGCTCGCTCAATGCACAGCTCCAACCTGATAGCTTGCCTTTCCAACCAGCTGTTACCAATGGGCACTTATGGTAGCTAGCTAACTAAATATTTCACACTACAGAAGAGAGATTCTTCACTTTGAAATTATATATTAGGAGTGCTGTTGCAAATTACATATGCAGTTAGAATAGTGAATACTTTAGATACCCCCAAAATATAGTTTTAGTTACTTGCAAAATGCAATAATGTGAATTTGTTGTCCAACGTTCTTAAACTGCCTTTTCCCTTGGTGGTCATTGTTAAGGTTAACAATGTACTCTCATCACCTACATCATAAACCTGTCTTCCTCCATTAGATTGTTAGGATACTGTAAAACTGTCTATCTGGAAGTGTGATGAGTTTGACCTCTGGAGGGACTCCTCTCAGAACTCTTAAGCGACCAATGTGTTCAGTGGTTCCATCCATGTGTTTCAGCGGAGTCTCAGTTCTATTCAGAATGTCCCTACAATGGTAAGAAAATGGTGGGATAGTCATGGATTCAGGGTGGTGGACTGAGATCAATCATGTCTCTTAGATAATCCTAGAAATCTGAATTCAGGGTGGTGGACTGAGATCAGTCATGTCTCTTAGATAATCCTGGAAATCTAGATTCAGAGTGGCGGACTGAGATCAATCATGTCTGAGATAATCCTAGAAATCTGGATTCAGGGTGATGGACTGAGATCAATCATGTCTCTTAGATAATCCTAGAAGTCTGGATTCAGGGTGGTGGACTGAGGTCAATCATGTCTCTGTTGAGACAATCCTAAAGTCTTGATTCAGAGTGGTGGACTGAGATCAATCATGTCTCTGTAAGACAATCCTAAAGTCTTGATTCAGGGTGGTGGACTGAGATCAATCATGTCTCTGTTGAGACAGTCCTAAAGTCTTGATTCAGAGTGGTGGACTGATATCAATCATTTCTTTGTTGAGACATTCCTAAAGTCTTGATTCAGGGTGGTGGTTTGAGACCAAACATTTCACTCTGTAAAATAATCCTAAAATGTTGGTTCAGGGTGTCAGACTGAGACCAATCATGTCTCTCTGTAGGGTTTTAATGTGCTCCTTACAGACAGGTTCACCTAAGCTCGATGTGTATTTTAGACGTTTGTCCGAGTTGGGGAAAACATCTATGTATGACTTTTAAAACATCCATTAGTGGTAGTGTTTAGCGCTGTTACATTTAAATAGACTAGTGGGTGGGATTTTAAGACGCAGGCTTTGACTACGAAGGTTTTGAGTTTGTATCAATGGACAAAACAATGAATTTTTTTGTATATGTTTCTTTATTTTTTTTAGATTAACCATTAACCTGTAATCCCTAACCTTAACTTGATTTTGTATTCACCTAGAAACATTTACTTTCACTTCATCTATCAAAGTTTCCTTTCTACTTCACATATATATGTTTATCGCTTCCTGGACAAACGTCAAAATACACAATGTGAGGTTGAGGGGACGTTTATCTTTATCTCTAACACTGGGTTGTCTTTTCTTCTGTCCTGGAAAACACCCGGGGGGACAGGCTTTTGTTCAAGCCTGGCGGCGATACAACTGAATGGCCAATCACAGCCCACACTGAATACCTTTACTAGGTGATTGTTTCAATCAGGTATCCTAGTAATGGGCTGAAGTTAAAGACTGCATGGCCAGTCGTTTTTTAGGACCAGAGCAAATCCTGTATAACAGTAATTCTAGTATATGACCCGTGTAACAGTAATTATAGTATATAACCCGTATAACAGTAATTATAGTATATAACCCATATAACGGTAATTATAGTATATAACCCGTATAATGGTAATTATAGTATATGACCCGTATAACGGTAATTCTAGTATATGACCCGTATAACGGTAATTCTAGTATATGACCCGTATAACGGTAATTATAGTATATGACCCGTATAACAGTAATTCTAGTATATAACCCGTATAACGGTAATTGTAGTATATAACCCGTATAACGGTAATTATAGTATATAACCCGTATAACGGTAATTATAGTATATAACCCGTATAACGGTAATTGTAGTATATAACCCTTATAACGGTAATTATAGTATATAACCCGTATAACACTCATTATAGTATATAACATATCTAACACTCATTATAGTATATAACCTGTTTAACACTCATTATAGTATATAATCCATATTACATATGATTTGCCTCTGACTCTGATGCTGGAGTGTGTTTTGTTTACAATCTGGTTCATTCTGGAGCTCCACCAGGCTTCTTCAAACTATTTTGGACCTTTTTAAAAGGCATTGTCTTGTAACCCTCATTTTAAATGAAGACAATGCTTTCCCCAACATGATCTTGTTTCCCTTTTTATCTGTTTCTCTGACTGCGGAAAACACAGGCTCCAGTTTACTAACTGACTGATGAAATGTGTACATCCTGGCTTGTTTCTGGATTGTGTAGTTCGTACTCAAACTTAGGCCTTTTTGAAGTGTCTAATGCTTCTTTTTGTATCATGTCAGTGTCATGCAAATAATGAGTCGTGGCGTGTCTGACATTTTTGGACCTTTGTTCCTGACAGCTAAAGTATCCCAAAGCTTTTTGGATTGTGCAAGATTCTCTACTTTACACAATCTCTGATTCTTGTTCAATAGTTGGATTTAAGAGGACTCAGTGTCTGCAAGATTACACAATTATGGTATTCAACAAAACCTAAATATTCAACAGTGTGCGCAACTAGGGAGAATGAGTTTTGATTACTTTCATAACAGATTTTGAAACTTTCAGAGCATTACCAAAGAATACAGATATAGTATTTTAGTATACTTTAACAACATCTGCTCTAAAACTCACTGTAATTCAAACACTGCTACTTCAAGACCATTCCATATGGAAACTCAAGATCTAAATGTATATCCCTGTTAGATATGCAGCTTTTATAAGTCATCTGAAATTGTGTCACGCAAAAGAATCAGGCTTTAATTGTCAGTCCAGAAAAGTTTCAGGAAAGTCAGATCTCTGTCTGACAAAATAAATATTGGTTGTTTTGGTTGGTCAATAAGGTTAATCAGCCTGCATTAGTTTAATGGGAGTCCAAGTTCCAGTTGACCTTACATAAGCTTATATTGGCCCTTCTGATTCTCTGGGCTGTCCCTTTAGAGTAGACGAATGTAGATGAACTGTAAGACTACCACTGGATTAAAGCACAATTATAAATATAACCAGACTGTAAGAAAATCTGACCTGAGGCTCTAATAAAAGTCCTGACTACAGGGATTTTAACTAGGCGGTTACATGACCACTTACATCAGTGCAATGTTGAAATGAAATTCAAAAGAAACCAGCAAAGATAGAAAGAAAAGACACACCAAACGTTTTGTTCCATAGATGTTTGTATATATTGTACATATGTGAATAAAGCATTCAATTTTACATCATGTTTTATTTAAATAAAGGTGTACCAAGTAGTTAATGGTATTGGATTCACTATGACATTAGCAAGCTCTTGCTTCCTTCTTTTCTCTCTCACGTTCCCTCTATCCCATCCGTTCCTCTCTCTCTCTCTCTGTCGTCCCCCCCCTACCCCACCCAGCAACACAATATTAATTAGACTGTCTGGCCCAGAACAGTCTTTGTATCCAAGGATCACTTTTATTTCTAATGTTACATACAATATCGTTATCATCTATGGCACTTAAAAAGGGATTTTAGGCTACATTTGATATCTGTCCAGAGGTCTTAGGATGTAGAAACAGTGCTCTCTCGACAGTCTCATTGTTTTGGACCAGCATGACTGTTCGTATTCATGGCTAATTCACAAGGTCTGTGTTTCCGGGTGGTTGCCTATAGCAGCACAGGTGCTTTTCTGTACCTGTCAGCCAAACAGATGAATATCCAAGGGGCCTCATTCACCAACCATTCTTGAAGAAATTCCTTCTTAAAACCCACTTATGCAGTTTCCACAAAGATTCTGGTATTCACCAATGTTTTCTTATTTGGGATTTGTTCTTGGGTATGAACAAAATCTACGCACACTGAAGAGCACACTTACGCACATTTGCGTGCTGACATGTTATTGCGTTTTCTTCAATTCTGCAGTTTTATATAACAACGTCATAAAATTGCATCTCAACATTAGGTCATTTTTTCATGCATTAACATCATGCCAAGTTGGAATATTTAGCTAGACACCATTAAGCATTGTGTTAAACTGACTGATGCTTCTTATGAAGTTTACTTCCACCACAGATTGCATCTGAACTGTATGGCTTTTGCCACTGGCCGTTTTAATAGCTTACAACCCGGTTATACTAACATCTACTTAGAGTAGTCATAAGAATTGAGCCCATGCTCCCAAAGAAAGATATTGGTGAATGAGGCCCCATGTCTTCTTTCATGCATTATTTTGTCAAGCGAATGAATGATGACATGGGTAGACTAACAAATACTACACACATCTTAATTCTTAGCATTTTGCTGAATATTATTTTCCGGAAAGCAAACATTAACGTGATTATGGTTAGCTTAGCGGTATTAGACGATTCTTGTTCCTGATTGGTGTTTTCACAGTGCAATTTATTCTTTTATACATGAGCAGCAGCAAAGCAACTCCCCTGGGGCACTGAGGCTTAACGTGTCTTGCTCAAGGTCACAACTGCCGTAGGTATTATGCAGGAATATTAAAGCCGGTAAGCGTTCAGGTGCCGCATCGCTTCCTGCAGATTTCCCTGCGTGCAGTTCGGGGCGATCCAAAACGTTACCACGCGGCCTCGCTAACCTTTAGACGGAGGCCACTCTGTAAGCATACGGTTTCTTGACATTCCGAAAAGGTTAAGTGCAGCACTTGGCCTGCTCAGAACTGGGAGGAGATAATGGGGAATACACCAATGTGCCAAAACGTTTTCCTAAAGAAACACTGGCTCGGCTGAGTGCAGTAGCCTCACCTTCAGTGCTGCGCCGGTTTAGCCCAGCTGTGTCCTAAGTTACAGTCAATGATGAGAGAAAACCTTTCAAATTAAGCACTACTGCTGCTCTGGCAGAGGACACGCGAGTACGCCAACAAACCCACCAGTCCACCTCTAAATTCAGCATGGCGGTTTTGTAATTGGTATCTGGTCCTGAGAATAGTTGTCAACAGTAGGGACCCTAAAGTGCCGGGTTGCCCTTGTCTTTCCTGTACCGAACAACAATGTTCTGTTAATTAATACAACAGGCGTGCGCGTGTGCACGTGTATGTGTATGTGTACGTGTGTAGCTGAGGTTAGCCTCGTACAGCTCCTGTAGCAGATGTGACACACCCTCACCCACTTTACGGCTAGTTAACATTCCTCATAGCCTCATAGCCTGCTGTATGTCAAAAAGATATGTTTTGTACGAGAGCAAAATTTAGCTTGTTGTAATGCTTCTGGCAACACATGTTGATGGCGTCACTTCATTTGGTTTGGGAATGACGGGGGTGAGTGAGGTAGACAATTTGAGAGGTAGAGGAAGTTAGCAGGGTTGTAGAGTAGGAACCTGGTTCCTGCTGTACTGTTCATTTCATACATGAATAAATCACATTTAACAATGCTCAGATCTGCTAATGCTAACAGAATTAGCTAATTATCAATTCAAGGTGTATTTTTAAATTTATTTTACTCTGACCACCTTTTAAATCTTTTTTTTGCATCAGCTACGTCCACTAAAATTACCTAATTAGCAGTATTTGAATTTAAGTAGGATATTTTGTTACTTTGTGATAATATGTCCCCACGGACAGATTAAGATAAATATAATCTGTCCGTGGGGATTTCCACAACCCCGAGCCTCAACTAAAGGTCAGGTTGTTGAAATGCTATCACCAATTCTCTGTTTCTGACTCTCTGTATCCTTGTCTCAAAGCGATAAAGTATGATGCAGCGAAGGAGGAGCGTTACCAGCAGGAGGCCAAGCAGAAGGAGCTGCAGCGTATCGAGGAGGCGTTGCAGATGGCCGCGCGAAGAGGTGAGTTGGCAGGACCGCTGGACTTCACGCCTTTGCGTCCTGTCTGACTGTGATAACACTGACGCCACCTCATCCCGCTTCACTCTTTCATTCTCCCGCATTTCTCTCATGACGTGCCCTTGTGCCTAGCGAGATTTCTTTTGATTTATTCAGGCGTGACCAGCGCCGTGCTGTATACTAGCTGAGTAACAGACGACTCTAGCTGTGTTTCTGTACAATATTGATATTCCTGGTAACATAGCAACAACATAAACAAAGAAACTGCCTACGAATTGTGTGCCCATTTATCTCTCTCCTCTTTCTCATCTCTCGGTTTCTCTCTCCCTCTCTCTCTCGCTCTCACTGTCTCTCTCTATTTCTTTCACCCGATTTGTCACTTGACCTTTCATTGTTGGTTTTAATCACCATGACGACCACATTTGTGTTTTTCCTCTTGATCTGAGTTATTCAGGCACCAATTCCACTCAGTTGGTTTTGAAATCGCTGTGGTGGTGATTCACCTTCAGTCACAAAGATCATAAAAAGGCTGTTGCTTGAGCTTTTTCAATCCCATTTGTACGCTGCTATATTTCAAATGCGCAAAGGAAACATCTCCGGCCATCGTCATTGCATGTAGATGGTGATTAACTGGTTACCCAGCATGGTAACTGTGTTACCTAGCAAACTACTCTACCTATTCCATGCAAATCATTGGAATTTGGCACTGAACAAGCATTCATTGTACTCCGTTGTGGCTCAAGTGTGAAAATTACATCGCATTTCAGTGCATCAGGCTACATAAACGCTCAGAAAAAGTAGAGCCATAGATTCTTTTTGTCCCCATGTGGAAATCCTTATTTAGTGCTACTGTAGGCAGAACCCCTTGGAAAGGGTACTTCATAGAAACCTTTTGTGTTTCTACTGAGAATCATTTTATCTTCTAATGGGTTCTTCCTTCCAGCAGCTTTATTAGCATTTAACATGTTATTTTTTTACGACAATAAATTGCACATCATTCAGCCTCTCATTGAGAGCTTTTCTGTGCTTAATCAAAGTGATGATCAAAGTGTGGAAACCCCTGGTTTCTAGAACTCATCAAACGTGTCACATTATGTTTGCTTATTTGTAGCTAAATTCCTATTGGATCCCAGCCAGGATGTCGAAGTATAATTAGTTTATTTGCTGCAACCAGCAGGCAGGTTTCCTGCCTAGGCAGGATGTTGTCTGCTGACGTTTCCTCATCAACATTGAAACAACCATCTCAGTAATGGGTGCAAGAATCCGACTTCTAGCTTTTTATTTAGTTGGTATAGAAAACCTGATGGTTTTCGAAAATGGTTTGTTTTATTTGATTTATTCAATTAACAAATCAATGGTCATGAAAAACACATACTTTAAAAAAAACACTTTTTTAAAGTATATAAAAGTATATATAAAAACCCATATTAATAAATCTAAAAATTATGAAAATCACCCTGCAGTAGAGCATAATGAACATGTACAACAATTTTAGGATGTTAAATGTTTTACTTTACTTTAATAAAGAGCACAAGTCCAAAACCGTTACATGAAAAATGAAGGGCTTTGGGATCATTGTGGGTGCCCATTGATCAAATCTCAATGAAGGTAACCTTCATTAATTTCAGTCCTTAAAAGGTCCATTAAGTTTCCATGCATTGTCCATTTGGTGCCCATTCGGTTTCAATTTGCTGTACATTCAGTTCCATTTGGTGTACATTCAGTGTCCATTTGGTAAACATTCAGTGTCCATTGCGGGAATGAAGGTAACCTGACTGCATGGTTGGCTGGCGATGGTTTAACCTTACTGCTGTTCTCTCTGCTGTTTACCTGATTGCTGTTCTCTCTGCTGTTTACCTGACTGCTGCTCCCCCAGACTCCCAGACGGGAGAGCTGGTGTTTAATCTGGAGAGTGTTGTGTACAAGGACCCGCCACGCGGTAGGTTTTGTACTGTATTAGCCAGGCGTAAGGTGTTAGCTACCGACCATGGGTCCTACGTCTTGTGTGCGCTAGGTCGTGTTACTCAGAAGCTGTAGCCAAAACATTATACAGGCCCTCTCGTTAGTAAATAAGTAAATAAATAAGTAAGTAAGTAAATATTAACATTTTCCAAAACCATAAAATACTCCATACATGAAAAACTAATTCAGAAAGTCTGAATTTAAATAACGAGGTAAAA
Organism: Esox masquinongy; assembly: GCA_016801175.1. Taxonomy (NCBI): domain Eukaryota; kingdom Metazoa; phylum Chordata; class Actinopteri; order Esociformes; family Esocidae; genus Esox; species Esox masquinongy. The sequence continues at coordinate 4,906 of JACXGI010013099.1, read as the reverse complement.
CATTTGTAGAAATTGTCATGAGCAGCAATTTTATATACTGTATACAGTGATTAGAGTAGATTCGCTGAAAAGGTTTTTTTTCCATCACAGTATTTTAGACTTTCAATTTACATTTTTCTCATTTCCTATGCTATGTCTACTATGGTAGTTTTCAGCGTTTCAGCGAAAACTTGAATTGCCTTGGTAATACTATGTCACAACTTTGACAGCCTGATTCAGCTTGGGTCCATGGGCAAAACCACTTGAGAACCACTGTTCTACGTCACTCCAGGATGTGAGGACTGATGTGTGCAAACATCTGACTAATACTCCAAACACAGGGTGGTCATACAGAATGAAGTGTTTAATACTGTAGGAACAGGGGATGGAAGAGAAGAGATGGCAGTAGTCAAAGTCAGTACAGTAACGGTAGAAGGCTCCCAAAAAGCCTTATGAATCTTCATGTAATCTGCATATAAATGAAGACATGCTGTAGAATAATCCATACATTTCCGTAAAATAATCCCGGCGAAGACCTTTAATAATGTTATGTTGTTATATTGAAATAATGGCTTATAGGGGCTCTGTTTTGCTGTGGGCTTGTTCCTTTCTATGAACTTTCTATGCATGCTGTCCCGTTAGGCTCTGATGTCACTGTTCCCCTGACTAGAAACTGACAGTTGTTTGTCTTTTAATGCTTCGTTAATCATTAAGGAATTAAGAGTAAAAAACACAAAAAAGGCTTTAAGAGTTTGAAGTCTTTAAAACGTCATGAAAACAAACAAGGTAGGTACAGTTTTGTTTGTGTTTGTGTGTGTGTGTGTGTGTGTGATTGTGTGTCTGCGTGGGTAACCATGATTGTATGTGATGGATCTGTGGTCCATGTGATAGTCAGTGTGATTGTGACTAGTAGTTTTTACCAAAATAAATGGAATGCTTTGGATTCCAACTAGTTCATAGACACCTGAGTGTTTTTTCATTTCAGAAAAGCCCCAGCAAGAAGAGAAGAAGGACACATTTGCTGAGAAGTTAGCCACGCAAGTCATCAAAAACCTGCAAGTCAAGGTTACCAGCATCCATCTCAGATATGAGGATGATGTACGTATCTCAATACTCCTCTCTCGGCCCTCTCGCTTCATCTTCCCTCTTTGGCTGTTCTGCTTGTCTCCTTTCCTCACCTTTAAACCTTGTCATCTTTTCTCACCTCCTCTTCTCCTTTCCTACTGGGGCTTATTCATGAATTTCTTTGTGAAATGTTGTTTCTTTGGCACCGGACTGGAAAAGCCTGCCTCATATTGCTTTCAACTTTTGAAATGAGGGAAGGAACATTTTGAAGACTAACTAAAACCCTTAAAGTAGATTATTTTAGTCAGCAGTGATAGTACTTCCTGTCTCCCAGTGCATGCTGGGAGGTTATGTGATTGGCTGTGTGGTTTGCGTTTCCCCCCCAGATATCTGACCCCCAGCGACCTCTGTCCATGGGAGTGACCCTGGCCGAGCTGAGTCTGCAGGTTTGGACACACACAGACAGATTGGCAAAGTCTTTTATTTCTTCATATTAATTTCATGCTATTTAATTCCTCTTTAATTCTGGTTGTAGACAACAGATGAGAACTGGAAGACGTGTATATTGAACGAGGCCGCCAAAATAATCTACAAGGTAACCGCTAAAGGACTGGCCATACCCTGGTTTTCAACATTGACTCTTTACTAAAATGCACATACTGTTTTTTATTTTGCTTATTGTAATGTTGACTTTGTTAATTGAGCTATGTTATATATTGTATCATTGATGTTGTTGATTGGAAGGTGTATGTTGTTTATTGTATTGTTGATGTTGTTGATTGGACCGTGTATGTTATCGATTGTATCATTGATGTTGTTGATTGGAAGGTATTTTGTTGTTTGGACCGTATATGTTATTGATTGTATCATTGATGTTGTTGATTGGAAGGTGTATTTTGTTGTTTGGACTATGTATGTTGTTGATTGCATCATTGATGTTGATTGGACCGTGTATGTTGTTGATTGTATCGTTGATGATGTTGATTGGTCCGTGTAACGACACCCATCTCTGTTCCCAGCTGGGCCGTCTAGAATGTCTGTGTGCCTACTGGAACGTCAACAGTCCCATCTTCTACAGAGGATCCTGGCAGGAGATAGTGGTAAGAAACGTTTCCATCTTTATGCCAGTCATCATTCACTCAACCCTTTGTTCAGTATCTCACGTGGCAGGATATAATTCTCCATCCATTTGAAAAGAAATGAGTCAGCAGACTAACACACAACCACGCACACAGTCGTACATTCAAAACAGGGACGTATAGTATACAGGTAGACTAGTCACATCGAGTCTCTGTAGCCTACTCCGTGTCTGTACATTTATTGGGCCTACATAGATATTTGCATCGTCCTACAGTTCAACCTGATGAAGGAGTAGATGCAACAGACAGTAAAGCCCTGTTCAGTCATGACAATCAATCTAGTTATCAAAAGGAAACACCACTGCACCAGGAAAATATGCTGTTTCACAGTGTGTATGCCGTTTTCTCGTCTTGAAACTGGGACAACGCCCATAACAAAGGGACAAGGCCTCTAACATGTCTAGAATATTCTGTTGAGACAAGACCTCTAACATTTATAGAATATTCTGTTGAGACAAGGCCTCTAACATGTCTAGGATATTCTGTTGGGACAAGGCCTCTAACATGTCTAGAATATTCTGTTGGGACAAGGCCTCTTATGTATCTAGGATTCTCTAATGGGACAAGGCCTCTAACGTATCTAGGATTCTGTAATGAAACAAGGCCTCTAACGTATCTAGAATATTCTGTGCTAAGAGCTGTTCATTCTGCGGCTGTGGAAGTATGGCTGAGTGAGTAGCGCCCCACCTCCCCTCTCCTCTCCTCAACCGTTCTTTCTCCCTTCTCTCTCCTCTCTCTCATCAACTTCCGCTTCCCTCCTTCTCCCTTCCTTTGTCCCTCTCCTCCTCTTATCTCCCCTTCTCTCCGATCCGTCTGATGTAATGATTTCCTTTCACCCGTTCCAAGACACGTGTTACAGACATGGTTTGGACGGCTAGCTGAATCATTGCCCTTAGATAATTCATGCTTTTCTGAGAACGCCTGTTGCAAGGGAACCAACTGGAAAGCTTAAATAATTGTGCAAATCCCTGCCGATTTACATGGTGTGATAAATTAAACGCCCCAAATATTTGAACGTTTTTCAGCCCAGATGACAACGTGTTTCCTGCCTTACGGACTGAAAACCTTTTACAGGATATCTTGTGGACAGGACATGTGAGGAAATGTTGCACTACAACAAGCCACGATGACAATTCAAAAGATAATCTGTCGTAGCGCTTGTGTCATGCTTGCAACACAGGGCTTGGCTTGCTCTTGAGTCTTTATAAGTAGTTGTGGTTAAGTGGGTCTCTGGTGGGCGTGCTTTTTGGTCCCTTGCTTATGCTAAATGGTATGCTAATCTGGGTCTGGAAAACAGATCTCCATAATGTTTGTGAAACATGTAGTTATGTGTTGTGGGCCGAAGAAGATGTCTCTCTGTCAAGTTGACATAAAAGGAGTGGGCGTTGTTTTGTGTGTATGTGTGTGTGTTTGTGTGCGTGCATGTGTGTGTGGGTGTGTGTGTGTGCAAGAGATAGCTACTTATCCTGGGTTTGGCCTAATTATGACTAAATATGGTGTTCTGAATGAGTTCCTAATTCATTGCACAGGGCGAGGCAGAAGATTACAACAACTTATTGTAAGGGGAAATGAGATCTGTTTTCAGTTACAATTGTAGTTAAGGTTAGAATATGTGTTAGAGAAATAGGATTTTGAAGAGACATCATTTTTTGAGGTTCCCACAAATTTAATAAATCTGTGTATGGGTGTGCTTTGATTCGTCCCATACATAGTGGATGGAGTACCGGATGAGGGTTTTTCCCTCAGCTCTGCGGCAACACTGATTAGTGCTGAGAAGCATTGTTAGGGTGCGTGCGTGCGTGCGTGCGTGTGTGTGTGCGTGCGCCCTTCAACACGTTGAATAAGCCTGACGCGGTGTTGGTGACGTGGCTTGCTGAAATTATGTGGAACTGAGTTTGCGTTTACATTAGCTGTTCACATGAACTCACGTGGTTTGATTTTGAATACCACTGTATCTACCTAGCCAAAAAGTTGAAAGTCAGTATAAATATACAAAGTTAACTTCTGGGTTAGCTGTGGAGTTTTATCTGTGGGATTTCCGGCTAGGTATAAATCTACTGATAGTAAAAATCTACTGATATGTTGATGTTATGAATCAGTAAATCCATTCTGTGGTTTTCACTCCGCCCTGGATATGATTTTCAACTTAATTTTTTGGTTGTATATCTTAGGTTCCATCATTTTTCACTGTCCTCTACAGCTTTCACATCTCTTATCCTCTGACAGGGTCTACTAGTTCATGTGTAACCCCTGATCAAATGTCGGACTAGATGGCCGTAGCTAGTGATGGACATTCGGGGCTTCATTACCGTTCTTCTAGCAGCAGGATTATGCTAGCAGCGCTTCCTCGACGTGTACAAAGCAGTGTTTGTACACGTCGTCAGTAGGCTGTCACTGCTACATGTCTTCCAACTGGCACCCTTCTCCCAGCACCCTGCTCCCTATGTAGTTCACTTCTTTGAACAGAGCCCTGTGGGTGAACAGCGTAGGAAATACTATTTTGGTCTCCTGTATCTCTGCTATCAGTGCAGTTGTCAGGAGCTGTAACATGGCGTTGCTTTATGGCCGGCAGTCTGTCACCTTGTGGTAATAAGACTGTGTGTGTGTGTGTGTGTGTGTGTGTGTGTGTGTGTGTGTGTGTGTGTGTGTGTGTGTGTGTGTGTGTGTGTGTGTGTGTGTGTGTGTGTGTGTGTGTGTGTGTGTGTGTGTGTGTGTGTGTGTGT
>JACXGI010013098.1:0-21452 GCA_016801175.1 Esox masquinongy | reverse complement strand
CACCAGCTCTCACCTGGAGAGGATGAAGAAGAACCTGGAGGTCACAGTCAAGGACCTGCAGCATCGTCTGGATGAGGCTGAGAATCTGGCCATGAAGGGAGGCAAGAAGCAGCTCCAGAAACTGGAGTCCAGGGTCAGTTACCAGCAGGATGGGTTACAGTAGATTTAAAGATGATTGCTGCACATGTATTTCATTATATATTGATCAGCCATAACATTATGACCACGGACAGACAAAATAAATAACGTTGATAATCTTGTTATCATGACAACTGTCAGTGGGTGGGATATATTAGGCAGCAAGTGAACATTCTGTCCTCAAAGTTGATGTGTTAGAAGCAGGAAAAATGGGCAAGCATAAGGATCTGAGCGTCTTTGACAAGGACCAAATTGTGATGGCTAGACGACTGGGTCAGAGCATCTTCAAAACTGCAGCCCTTGTGGGGTGTTCCTGGTCTGCAGTGGTCAGTACCTATCAAGAGTAGTCCAAGGAAGGAAAAGCGGCGAGAGTGTCATGGCTCATTGATGCACGTGATGAGCGAAGGCTGGCCCATGTGGTCTGATCCAACAGATGAGCTACTGTAGCTCAAACTGCTGAAAAAGTTAATGCTAGTACTGATTGAAAGGTGTCAGAACACACAGTGCATTGCAGTTTGTTGCGTATGGGGCTGCGTAGCCGCAGACCAGTCAGGGTGCTCATGCTGACCCCTGTCCACTGTCAAAAGCGCCTACAATGGGCACATAAGCATCAGAACTGGACCACAGAGCAATGGAAGAAGGTGGCCTGGTCTGATGAATCACGTTTTCTTTTACATTACGTGGATGGCCAGGTGCGTGTGCGCCGCTTATCTGGAGAACACATGGCACCAGGATGCACTATGGGAAGAAGGCAAGCCGGCAGAGACTGTGTGATGCTTTGGGCAATGTTCTGCTGGGAAACCTTGGGTCCTGCCATTCATGTGAATGTTACTTAGACACCTACCACCTACCTGAGCATTGTTGCAGACCATGTGCACCTTTTCATGGCAATGATATTCCCTGATGGCATTGGCCTCTTTTCACAGGATAATGTGCCCTGCCACAAAGCAAAAATGGTTCAGGAATGGTTTGAGGAACACAACAACAAGTTCAAGGTTTTCAAATTCCCCAGATCTCAATCCAATCGAGCATCTGTGGGATGTGCTGGACAAACAGATCCGATCCATTGAGGCCCCACCTTGCAACTTGCAGGACTTAAAGGATCTGCTGCTAAAGTCTTGGTGCCAGATACCACAGCACACCTTCAGAGGTCTAGTGGAGTCCATGCTTCGACCAGTCAGGGCTGTTTTGGCAGCAAAAGGGGTACCTACACAATATTAGGCAGGTGGTCATAATGTTATGGCTGATTGGCGTATATAAGCTGACTTAGTAGCATTTATCAGTTTTACAAAGATATATGACTGATTTCACAACCTCAAAGACATGTCTCTATTTCTCCATTTATTCTACAAAGGTGCGTGAGCTTGAGACTGAGGTGGAGGCTGAGCAGAGAAGAGGTGTAGAAGCGGTGAAGGGGGTACGCAAGTATGAGCGCAGAGTCAAAGAGCTGACTTATCAGGTAAGGGAAACGCTTTCTTTACACTATCACAGACACCTTTGTGTATGAAAGTGTGGGGCATTGATTTTTCCTGAGCATTGATCTTCTCCCACAGACTGAAGAGGATAAGAAAAATGTTAAAAGACTTCAGGACCTGGTAGATAAGCTGCAGCTGAAAGTGAAGGCCTACAAGAGGCAGGCTGAAGAAGCGGTGAGTTTTAGACTTTTACCAGGTCTAGAAGACATTACAAAATGTTGTTTGCCAATGGAGAGGTTATTTGTTTAAGAAATTCAGTATATTAGGTAAGTTAATACCTACCTTTAATACCTACCTACATACCTTTATATTTTTTACCCTAAGTTTCACACTTTTATGAAACTTTGTATGTTATGCTCTCCTATTTTAATCACCCAGGAGGAAGCTGCCAACCAGCACATGTCTAAATTCAGGAAGGTCCAACATGAGCTGGAGGAGGCTGAGGAGCGTGCTGACATTGCTGAATCTCAAGTCAACAAGCTCAGAGCCAAAAGCCGCGATAGTGGAAAGGTAGTGCCGCTGCTAACCTTTAGAAGATGTGTTTCAGTTACAGCTCCATAAGCCTTCAATACCTTATCCTTAAAATTATTTGCAGATATCATTTTCTTTATTTACACTAATAGATTACTGTATATCTTTGTTCTTACAGGCCAAAGAAGCTGCTGAGTAAAGACCAAAGAGCAAAATCTTTAATTCATTTTACTGTGTTGCATAAAATATGATTTTCATGGTGAAATGTTGAGCATTAATTAAACACATGTTGACAACATATATTTACTTTGTAACGTGTTTTTCAGTTTGTTCATACTATCAACAAATTGTACAAGACTTCCAGTGAAATCCTATATCATTAGATGGTTAAAATAACTTAAACGTAGCATATAATGGTCCATATCAGGTTTTAGTTGTTGTTGCTGTACATAAACTAATATACATTTTTTAACTTTAACAGTTATTTTTTTACAAATTACAATTGTCCAAGCTATCCCTCCACATATTAAAACTGCATAAGAGCCAGAAAGGCCCAAACTCAAGATCTTAATATTGATGACTCACATTGATCAACATAATGCCTGTAGGAAAAACAGTACAAATTAAACCAATGCACACCATTTATCCCACGATCAAACTGTAATTTGTGTAATGACACAGTTAAATACAATCTATGTGATTTGCTTTGAATAACCAAAGGTTTTAGGCTACAGTAGTTAGCTTGTACCTTCCATGATTGCTAATGCTAGCAAATCCTAGTAGAAAAATACACTTAGCTAATTTAATATTATCAAAATAACAGCAATAAATAAAAAATGGGACAGAATTATGTAATCTACTTCGCCTAGTTTGCTTAGAAAGCCTGAGTTGCTGTTAACTGTCCAGGCTGTTATCAAAGTCATGTTAAATCAAAAAATTTTATTCATGTAGCACATTTCATACACAGATGCAAAGTGCTTCATATAGAAAGTCAATAAAAACTGTGAAATACAAATAAATATTTATACTATACATGCACATGCATACTATGAGGCTATAGTATAATGCTATTTAAAGACTGCAGGGAACATACATATATACATATGTATATATACATATATATATATATACATACATACATACAAACAAATTCATATTCATTTTTCAACAACAAAATACTAATGTTTTAACTTAGGAAGAGTTCAGAAATCAATATTTGGTGGAATAACCCAGATTTTTACATCACAGCTTTCATGCGTTTTGGCATGCTCTCCACCAGTCTGTCACATTGCTGTTGCGTGACTTTATGCCACTCCTGGCACAAAAATTCAAGTAGCTCGGTTTTGTTTGATGGCATGTGACCATCCATCTTCCTCTTGATCAAATTCCAGAGGTTTTCAATGGGGTTCAGGTCTGGAGATTGAGCTGGCCATGACAGGGTCTTGATCTGGTGGTCCTCCATCCACACCTTGATTGACCTGGCTGTGTGGCATGGAGCATTGTCCTGCTGGAAAAAAAAAAAATTCTCAGAGTTGGTGAACATTGTCAGAGCAGAAGGAAGCAGGTGTTCTTCCAGGATAACATTGTACTTGACTTGATTCATGCATCCTTCTCAAAGACAAATCTGCCTGATTCCAGCCTTCCTGAAGCATCCCCAGATCATCACCGATCCTCCACCAAATTTCACAGTGGGTGCGAGACACTGTGGCTTGTAGGCCTCTCCAGGTCTCCGCCTAACCATTAGACGACCAGGTGTTTGGAAAAGCTGAAAATTTGACTCGTCAGAGAAGATGACCTTACTCCATTCCTCTACAGTCCAATCCTTATGGTCTTTTGCAAACTTCAGCCTGGCTCTTCTTTGCTTCTCATTGATGAAGGGCTTTTTTCTAGCTTTGCATGACTTCAGCCCTGCCCCTAGGAGCCTGTTTCGAACCGTCCTCGCCATGCACTTCGCCCCAGCTGCTGTTTGCCATTCATTTTATAGGTCACTTGATGTCATCCTACGGTTGTTGAGTGACATTCAAATAAGTTGACGGTCATCTCGGTCGTTTTCGCCCTCTGCCAGTCTGTAGCTTTGTTGTCTCCAATGTCTGTTGCTTGACCTTGTTCTTATGAACCGCCGTCTTTGAAATTTTCAGGATGGAAGCAACCTAACGGTAACTATCCCTCTGCCAGTAAAGCCAGAATTGAACCTTTCTTTTGCTCACTCAAAGCTTTTCTTTTCAACTCTTTTGTCATGCTGAATGGTTATTATTTTAATCAAATTACCTTTGAGGTACTACTTGCACTGTTTTTGCCATCCAGCTGGTCCTATTGCAAGAGGATAGTGATGACCACATTAGTGTTTTTTATACTTTTCCTTGTTAAATTAGATTTGGTTCAGGCAATCACATAATCAGTACCTCTGTAAGTAAATTAAGTGTGCCTGTGTTGGAATTTAACAGACACTGGAATGGAAAGGCTGCCATACATGTAGAGATGCTGATTTAAGAAAATTAGGAGTGGTCTCTTAATTTTTTCCAGAGCTGTATATATACATACAGACACATACAGTGGATATAAAAAGCCTATACACCCCTGTTAACATGCCAGGTTTTTGTGATGTAAAAGAATGAGACAAAGATAAATCATATCAAAACTTTTTCCACTTTTAATGTGACCTATAATGTGAACAATTCAATTGAAAAACAAACTGACATCTTCGAGGGGGAAAAATGAAAAATAAAAACCTTACAATAACCTGGTTGCAGAAGTATGCACACCCTCTTATATCTGGGGATGTGGCTGTGTTCAGAAGTAACCAATCACATTCAAACTCATGTTAAATAGAAGTCATTACACACCTGCCATCATTTAATGTGACTCTGATTAATCACAAATAAAGTTCAGCTGTTCTAGTAGGATTTTCCTGACATTTTCTTAGTTGCATCTCAGAGCAAAAGCAATGGTCCGCAGAGAGCTTCCAAAGCATCAGAGGGATCTCACTGTTGAAAGATATCAGTCAGGAGAAGGGTACAAAAGAATTTCCAAAGCATTAGATATACCATGGAACACAGTGAAGACAGACATCATCAAGTTGAGAAAATATGGCACAACAGAGACATTACCAAGAACTGGACGTCCCTCCAAAATTGATGAAAAGACGAGAAGAAAACTGGTCAGGGAGGCTTCCAAGAGGCCTACAGCAACATTCAAGGAACTGCAGGAATTTCTGGGAAGTACTGGCTGTATGCTACATGTGACAACAATCTCCCGTATTCTTTATATGAATGGGCTATGGAGTAGCATGGCAAGACGGAAGCCTTTTCTTACAAAGAAAAACATCCAAGCCCAGCTGAAGTTTGCAAAAACAAACATCAAGTCTCCCAAAAGCATGTGGGAAAATGTGTTATGGTCTGATGAAACCAAGGTTGAACTTTTTGGCCATAATTCCAAAAGGTATGTTTGGCGCAAAAACAACACTGCACATCACCCAAAGAACACCATACCCACAGTGAAGCATGGTGGTGGCAGCATCTTGCTTTGGGGCTGTTTTTCTTCAGCTGGAACCAGGGCCTTAGTCAGGGTGGAGGGAATTATGAACAGTTCCAAATACCAGGCAATTTTGGCACAAAACCTTCAGGCGTCCGTTAGAAAGCTGAAGATGAAGAGGAAGTTCACCTTTCAGCACGACAACGACCCAAAGCACACATCCAAATCCACAAAAGCATGGTTTCACCAGAAGAAGATTAACATTTTGGAATGGCCCAGCCAGAGCCCAGACCTAAATCCAATTGAACATCTGTGGGGTGATCTGAAGAGGGCTGTGCACAGGAGATCTGACAATCTGACAGATTTGGAGCGCTTTTGCAAAGAAGAGTGGGCAAATATTGCCATGTCAACATGTGCCATGCACATGACTCCTGCCCAAAAAGACTGAGTGCTGTAATAAAATGTGTGCTTCAACAAAGTTTTAGTTTAAGGGTGTTCACACTTATGCAACCAGGTTATTGTGAGTTTTTTATTTTTCCCCCTCAAAAATTTCAGTTTGTTTTTCAATTGAATTGTTCACGTTATAGGTCAAATTAAAGGTGGAAAAAGTTCTGACATGATTTATCTTTGTCTCATTCTTTTACATCACAAGAACCTGGCATTTTAACAGGGGTGTGTAGACCTTTTATATCCACTGTACATATATACAGCTCCGAAAAAAATTAAGAGACCACTGCACCTTTTTCTTTCCTTTCCAAAAAAGGTTTTGAGTGAGGAACAAAAGGGTTAAAATTAAGAGATCACTGCAAACTGAACGCTTCTGTTCCTCACTCAAAACTTTCCTTTTCAACTTTTTGGAAAGGTAAGAAAAAGTTGCCGTGGTCTCTTAATTTTTTCCGGAGCTGTATATATATTTAAGAATAAAACAAACTATTTATATAGCACATTTCTTAAATAAAATATATATGGAAGTGCTTAACAAGCACAAATGACAAGATTAATCAATCAAATGTATTTATAAAGCCCTTTTTACATCAGCAGTTGTCACAAAGTGCTTTTACAAAACACCCAGACTTAAACCCCAAGGAGCAAACAACAGTAGTGTTGAATTTCAGTGGCTAGGAAAAACTCCCTAAGAAGGTCGAAATTTAGGAAGAAACCTAGAGAGGAACCAGGCTCAGAGGGGTGACCATTCCTCTTCTGGCTCTGCCGGGTGAACATATTAAGAGTACAAACTGTAATAATTAATAAATGCATGTGGGTCCAGAGTCTATTTAAACCTAGTCCAGGTAGGAAGCATGACCAGATGGACAAGGAGAACACGGCAGGTATTGTCTTGATCTGCAACACAACCAGGAGGACTTTGGACAGGGACAGCAATGAGTCTTTCAAGCCTGGTGCTCCGCAGGTGTGGGCCAAGACCTCATGTCCTCCTAAGTTTAAAACAGGGCAGGAAACAGGGAAAATTTAGAAAATGCATTCCTTAGATCTACAAGGATTTATAGTGGAGAAGGAGAACTGACCCTACTCGCCCAGCACAATAATATAGCAGCGTAAGACCTTGGGGCTGAGACAGCCTAACCCTAAACAAGAGTTTCTGTTTAAAGTCATGATGTATACTGTAAATAAAATATATGTATGTAAAGGAAAAAAATGCACAGTTGTGCTCAAAAGTTTGCATACCCTTGGAGAATTGGTAATATATGTACTGTGATGGTGATTCCATCGATAGGAACTCTTATTGGAAGTAAGTACAGAGACAAAATTCTCTTGGCATAATTAACAGTTTATTTGCAAATACAGAGACGCACCAAAGGCTTACAGAATAAACCTCTGAGGAATCTCTGAGATAAATACATGAACAGTAAGTATTTATTACAGTTAAAAGGGGTGTGGTAAGATACTGCCCAGCTGTCTTATGTCACATAGGTATCACCTTATCCTTCCTGCCCTAGGTGTTTACTGTGAAGGGGGTAGGGGAACATAGTAAGAGACAGTCGGCCACATTCCTGAAGAACAAAGGACAGATACCCTTGTTGGTTTAGGCAGATTAACAAATTGTAAGAGTACCTAATGATATTATTCAGACGTGTGTCACAAACAGACCAGAGTTACATACCAGGTAATAGAAAAGCAGACATTTCTCAAATGTACATTAGTTCAAGAATTTCCACAACTGTACCATTTGTAATGAAAACATGAGCGAGCAGGCAAAACACGTCTTTTATTTCTTATGGGATTAACGTTCAACTGTAGGTCATAAAAGAATGGCACAATCATAAAACAAAACATGGCAAGAAAGAAAAAAATCCCTTTAGTTCTTAATACGGTGTATTGCCCCCTTTAGCATCAATGACAGCGTGTAGTCTTTTGTAATAGTTGTCTATGAGGCACCAAATTCTTGCAGGTGGTATAGCTGCCAATTCGTCTTGGCAAAATGCCTCCAGGTCATGCAGAGTCTTTGGTCGTCTTGCATGAACCGCACGTTTGAGATCTCCCCAGAGTGGTTCGATGATATTAAGGTCAGGAGACTGTGATGGCCTCTCCAGAACCTTCACCTTTTTCTTCTGTAACCACTGAAGGGTCAACTTGGCCTTGTGCTTAGGGTCATTGTCGTGCTGGAAAGTCCAAGAGCATCCCATGAGCAGCTTTCATGCAGAAGAATGCAAATTGTCTCCCAGTATTTTCTGATAATATGCTGCATTCATCTTGCTATCAACTTTCACAAGATTCCCCGTGCCTTTAGAGCTCACACACCACCAAAACATCAGTGCGCCACCACCATGCTTCACAGTGGGGCTGGTATTCTGTTCACTATAGGCCTTGTTGACTCCTCTCCAAATACAGCTCCGGAAAAAATTAAGAGACCACTGCAATTTATTCTTTCCTTTCCAAAAAAGTTGAAAAGGAAAGTTTTGAGTGAGGAACAGAAGCGTTCAATTTGCAGTGGTCACTTAATTTTAACCCTTCTGTTCCTCACTCAAAATATTCCTTTTCAACTTTTTTGGAAAGGAAAGAAAAAGGTGCTGTGGTCTCTTAATTTTTTTCCGGAGCTGTATAGTGCTTATGGTTGTGACCATAAAGCTCTATTTTGGTCTCGTCACTCCAAATTAGTGTGCCAGAAGCTGTGAGGCATGTCAATGTGCTGTCGGGCATAATGTAACCAGGCTTTTTAGTGCCATTGGCGCAGTAAAGGCTTCTTTTTGGCAACTCGACCATGCAGTTCATTTTTGTTCAAGTATTGTCGTATTGTGCTCCTTGAAACAACCACACCGTCTTTTTCCAGAACAGCCTGTATTTCTCCTGGTTACCTGTGGGTTTTTCTTTGTATCCCGAACAATTCTTCTGGCAGTTTTGGCTGAAAGTTTCTTGGTCTACCTGACCTTGGCTTGGTATAAAGAGATACCAGAATTTTCCACTTCTTAATAAGTGATTGAACAGTACTGACTGACATTTGCAAGGCTTTGGATGGCTTTTATATCCTTTTCCATTTTTATAAAGTTCCATTACCTTGTTACGCTGGTCTTTTGACAGTTCTTTTCTGTTCCCCATGGCTCAGTATCTAGCCTGCTTAGTGCATCCACATGAGAGCTAACAAACTCATTGACTATTTATGCACAGACACTAATTGCAATTTAAAAAGCCACAGGTGTGGGAAATTCATCTTTAGTTGCCATTTTCACCTGTGTGTCTCACCTTGTGTCTGTAACAAGGCCAAACATTTAAGGGTATGTAAACTTGATCAGGGCCAACTGGGTGATTTCTGTTATCTTTATGATTTAAAAAGGAGCCAAATAACTATGTGATAATAAATAGCTTCATATGATCACTATCCTTAAATCCTTAAATAATTGTTTTTGCATGATCAGTCATATTTTGAAAATCAATGCCAAAATTTCACAATTTCTGCCAGGATATTCCAACTTATGAGCACAACTGTATGTACCTCATGAGAAAGTGGACTTATCTATCGCTTTTCAGGGCTCTAACTCAAATGGGGTGAGTGTGGTGAGCGTGCAAACATGGACAACCTCAATTGTTCATTTGTGCTTATGTGACTAACCTTTGATTAACCTTTGTGAGGACCTTAATGTCACCCAGAGATAAAGGCTTGCGCAAGAATTGACATTTAATAAATGTTGATGTTGTTTCCTGTTATTCGCTGGCTTTAAGCAAAAACATTGCTAAGAGTAGAAATGACTTGATGAACTGTCTGATGAACTGTCTAGAATAGCAGAGCTGTGGTTAAGGGTGATAAAAAATTGCATATACTTGTTCTTTTTTCTTCACATTTGGCCACTTTGGAGGCTTGTGACAGTGCCACCTTAACCCTCCAAGGTCCAAATCCGTGGATCCGCGGATGGAACCCTCTGTGTGTACATTTGCATAATATAAAATCAAGAAACCAGGCAAGCCTAGTTCAGCCGGCCCGCAATAAAAAACATTGCCATCTCCTTGATTCAAACCTAGGTCGCCCGCGTGAAAGGCTGTGTTGTTAACCACTACACCACGGAGCAGCACATTTGCTGGCTGTCAGTATAGCCTCTTATCTCTTTCCTGAACAAATCCTTTTTTGCCACTGGCCGTTTTAATACTTAATTGGCCATTCGTGAATGACATTGATACAGTTAAACTGACTAACGTTTCTTACTAAGTCTTACTAAGATGTGGTTCTACAGTATTGGTATGACTTGGTTTCTAAGATTTATGAAGGTATTATCTCATGTTCAATTATGTGTTAGTGTTTCTGCAGGTTTCTTACATAGATCATCCATGCTGCATAACGCTCTTTGAGGTTATACAACACAGCTTCATTCAGGTAGGTCATCATGGCCATGTCTTCAATCTTGTCGTACTTAGGGGGGTTCATCTGAAGCAGGTCATCTTCTTTAAACTCTTTCCCTTCCTGAAACTGACATTTAGTTTACTGAATACTTTTTCTTGTCATTACATAGTTGCATCTACAAAATGTAAATTAATGTGTGCATACTAGTCTTGTGTGCCTGCTGGCCTTGAAGATGAATGTAGGGAAAAATAGTAGTGGTAGTTACAGCAGTACTAATTTTACCTCCACCACAAACAGCGTCTATGCACTGTATGGCGTTTGCCACTGGCCGTTTTAACAGCGTATTAGCCAGTAATAAGCTTTACCGGTGTCTACTAACTTACTGGAATAGTCATAAGAATTGAGCAATTCCAAACGAGTCTGCCAAAGCTATTTCATTTCATAGCATAAGAACTTATTTTTTTCTTTCATGGCAAAACAACATACTTTTTTCTTTCATTCATGAATGACATCCATAAAATAACTATCAATAAAGGCAACGATAAGTAACTTTTTCATCAAGTAAAAAGACGAGAGAATCATGGAATCTACCAGAAATAATTAATAAATGTCGTTGGTCTCAATAGATTCAAACTTAGGTCTTCCACATGAGAGGCACTGTCTTTAACCACTACACCACGGCATTACACGTTTCAGCAGTCGCTAGACTCCATTGTGTTAAACTGACTAACATTTCTTATTAAGTTTACCTCCACCATAGCGTCTATGAACTGTATTGCTTATGCCACTGGCCGTTTTAACAGCTTATTAGCCAGTAATAGCTTACTAGTATCTACTAACTTCCTAGGAATAATCATAAGAATTGTGCAATTGCTAGCGAGACTGAAGATGAACTATTCCATGCCAGAAACAGTCGCAATATAACCGTATACAGTTTCAGCCAGCAAAGTTTTCGTCAACATGGAATAATTCACAAGGCGTACTTCGCTTCGCCTGCGAGGAGATATGAACTCGGGACCTATAGTTCAAAAGTCCGCTTCTCTAACCACTACGCTATTTAACAAGGGGTAGTCAGTCAGTCACTCAGTCAGTCAGTCAACTGTAATAACTAGAATCATACTTACCTAATATCCAGACAAATCCAACAAAGCGATCCGTATGTAGTTTGTGTTCCTATGGGGATAGTAGCCATTTTGTAGAATCCACAAAATACTCCCCAACCGAAGCGCATATCGTAGGCAACATTTCTATAGATCCAGAAAAGTAATTATTAGAAACATACGGCTGACTTAAGCTTAGATCTAGGCATTCTAACGAAGAGAATGGTACAAAGTTTGCGTTCCTATGACTTTCACAGTCTGCGCGACAGGAAAAGGTAAAATGCACCAAGTGGCCACCGATGACTGAGCGGGTAGGCTACTTTTCTATAAAAATACAGAAAAGTAATCACTAGAATCTTACGGCTTACTTTAGCTTAGATCTAGGCATTCTACTGAAGAGATTGGTACAAAGTTTGATCGTTGATGTCCAATCACAAACGTCGCTTTGACTATGTCATAACATGACCTCTACGACATAGGAATGATAGGAAGGCATTCGGGTCGTTTCCATGGAGATGTAGGACACCATTGGTCAGTGGTCAGTAATGGCAATTACCAACGTTGTTTTTGTTCCGTTTATGCAAGATAGCTCTTTGTTTTCAACCCAAAACGTTTTAGAATATATTTGAACGTAATCAAGAGGCCGAGGAAGGTTATTCTGTCCAGGAACACTTTCGACCAGGCAACGCCAAAGACCATCCAGCTCAGACAGGCGACCCATCCAGATTAGAAGTAAGTACATCGCTATTTAAAAATGATATAAACATTTTCTTCTGTCAACATACTATGGGGATGTCCTTTGGTTTTTGGAAAACATTTGTGTTTCATACTAATTTTTTTAAGACAAGTAAATATAAACTGCGCTACTGATCCTCTGCTGCCATCTAGATGCCAACTAACTTATTCATTAGTTTCAGCCTAAAGCAATGTAATATGACAATAAAGGCATGGAAATATCAGAAAATAACATAGAAACAAAACTTATTGTTTTCCAAAACATTTTATCATACTGCATCTTTGTAAAACATTTTTTTGCCTTTCCAACACGAGTTTTCTAAATAGTGTCCCAAAAGTCTGTTTTGATGTGTTTTTATTGTAGCTGAGGGGGTTGTGATTACCAGTATATACAATACATCATGAGACCTGTTACAGAAATGAATGTAGGACCCAATATGTACAAGTAGTGAAATCCGGCCGAAATCACCTCGGATCCTGGAGGGTTAAGGCCGATTTGCAAATAGATTGCATCAGAAGTTATTGTGATGTATATTTGGGCCTTTTTGTGCTTTTTTATCTCACAGGAATTTCTAAAAAAAAAGGCCTTAAAATGGCAGGAGTATAATAATAATAATAATTAAAGCTGCAAGCAGCATTGAGCATGTTTCAGCATTCAGATACTATTGGCCTTATTTCACCACTTGTGCACTGAGAGATCCATGTGTACCATCTATTCATAAATTCTCTAATTGAAGCATGAATGATGTTTCTTGTCCAATGGTGCCCCCATGTGGCCAAATTGAGCCATTGTTCATGCATTAACTAGTTCGTTTCCCTGATTATGTGTGCCAAATGTAAATCACACTAAGTGATACAGATATAGGGATAATGCCATCTAGCCATTATGGCGCCATCGTGTGGTCAAACTGAATTTACTTTCATGTGTTCTATCATAAAAGTGTTGAGGACATGTACATCGCACAAGTGCAAATTGTCGATAACCGTGAAGGTGGGGGTACGCGACATAAGGCTCAAATGCTATTGCTAGATCAGATTATCACAAAAAAAAGGCATTTATGTGTGGTGTTGAATAATGATTCTACGTGCTTTTCAATTTGTTTGATGGGTATGTTGAACCCACAGTACACCTATGATAAGGCCGTGGCTTGTGGTCGTGAGCTAGATACGAATGCTGGTTTAGCCTTAGATGCTTGCGACATTTACGCATATCGTCCGCATTGAACAAATGACAGGGTATAAAATTGTTGTTTTTCACCGAGCCCGTGATGGGGGTTTTACTAACTTTCAAAACTGTGAGGGCCAACATCTTAGAACTGTCTTTATGTACTTACACAACAACCATTTCTATGGCATCACAAGCCTGAAAGGTTTTCTGGGGGTGCCATATGTCTGTGATTGGTGTTATACAGGTTTTAACACCCACGGTGATCATGGTTGTAAACACAGCTGTAGTGTATGTCTTCATACCGATCGTCATACCCAGCCTAGGAACACAAAGCAGTGCCTGTAAGCGAATATGTTATTCCGTATAAATGTTGTTATAGCCATCATAAAGGACTGAAGTTCCACAAAGGTGCAGGTCGTTGGGTTAGCAGGTGTGACCATGAAGCAGGTGTTTCCTACCGATGAAATTGGTGGCTTTGCCACGTGCTATGGGTTTTAAGGATTCGAAAAAAGGCTACTTTCCTTACAAGTTTAACATCAAGGAGAATGAGAACTATGTTGGCCCCCATCCAGAACCGCACTACTACGGTGAGACACCTTTGTCATAAAGGATGAAATAAAGGTTTACTGCGTGAATGATGTGGTCATCTTGAGAGAGGGTTGTATGCGTTACAGACTTCAGTTTCTGGAATGTGGTGGTGTTGACCACATCCGATCAATAACAATTGCTTCGGCATGCATGAAAGTCTTTTGCAACAGGTTCCTCACAAAGGACACAATTGCATTGGTCCCCTCAGACAACTAAAGTCGTTGTCAGAAGACATTCTCAAACAGCTCAATCCAATGGCTTGAATATGTGGCCTCTGGTGAGAATATATTGATATAGCATGCCCTGAACCGGGGTGAAATGAAAATCAGGGCATACTATGCTGATGGATATGCTGAACGCAATGTGTGTACAGCCTATGAATTTCTTGGCCACTTCTGGCACGGTCACCCAAAGTGTCATTGTTCAACAAGCACCAACCTGGTGACAAAGATTCAGTACAGGCTGAAGCACCAGCAATGGCTGGCAAAGCTTGAAGCTTTAAAGGAACAACACAACGTACATGTTCAATACATATGGGAGTGTGAGTGGAATCAGCTTAAAAACACATCCGCAGATGTCCAGGCTTTCTTGAAGACCTTTGATGCTCCAGAGCGCCTTGATCCTCGGGATGCTCTTTTCCGTGCTCGTACCAACGCAATTCATTTGAAGTTTACGACTCAAGAAGGGGAGGCTATTCAGTATAATGATGTCTGTACACTGCGTGCACAATTATTAGGCAAGTGAGTATTCTGATCGTATTATTATTTCTATGCACATTTTCCAACTCTAAACCATATAAACTTGAATGCTCATTGGATTGAATCATTTCCAGGTGATATGTATTTGTGTAATGAGGGAGGCAACAGTGAATAACACCTTATATCAAGGTGTGCATAAGTATTAGGCAGCTTCATGACCTCAGGTAAAATGGGCCAAAAAAAAGAGATTTAACTTGCATTGAAAAGTCATAAATTGTAAAATGCCTTTCAGACGGATGCAACACTCTTGAAATAGCTCAACTATTGAGGCGTGACCACCGGACACTCAGACATTTTGTTGCAAATAGTCAACTGGGGTGCAAAAAATGCATGGAGAAGAAAAGATACAAATTAACTGCAAAAGACTTGAGAATAATTAAACGTGAAGCTACCAGGAACCTATTATCCTCCAGTGCCAGCATATTCCAGAACTGCAACCTACCTGGAGTGTCCAGAAGTACAAGGTGTCAAGTGCTCAGAGACATGGCCAAGGTCAAGAAGGCTGAAAGAAGAACACCACTGAATAAGATTCACACAATGAAGCTTATAGATTGGGCAAAGAAATACCTGAAGACAGATTTTTCAAAGGTTTTATGGACAGATAAAATGAGAGTGACTCTTGATGGACCAGATGGATGGGCCTGTGGCCATCACTCATGGACACGGCACCATGTTGAGTCAGGCGACAGCAAAGTGGAGGAGGGGTACTGGTATGGGCTGCTATCATTAAGGATGAGGTAGTTGGACCTTTTCGGGTTGAAGATGGACTGAAACTCAACGCCCATACCTACTGCCAGTTTCTGGAACATACTGTCTTCAAGCATTGGTACAGGAAGAAGTCCTCAGCATTCAAGAAGGCCATGTTCTTTATGCAAGACAATGCTCCATCACATGCATCCAAGTACTCCACTGCTTGGCTAGCAAGCAAGGGCCTTAAAGATGCCCGAATAATGACCTGGCCCCTTTCCTTACCTGACTTAAATCCTGTTGAGAACTTGTGGACCCATTTTAAATGTGAGATTTACAGTCAGGGAAGACAATACACGTCTTTGAACAGCATTTAGGAGACTGTGGTTGCTGCTTCAGCAAAAGTTAATTGTGAACATATCAAGAAACTGACAGACTGCATGGATGGAAGGTTCACGGCAGTTTTTGAAAAGAAGGGTGGCTATATCGGTCACTGAATATTTTTGAAAGGCCAGAAATTTTATTTAATTTTCATTTTGTGTTACTTATTTGTTGCACTTACTCTAAAGATTTAGAATAAATGAGTTGGAGAAATTATTTTTGTAATTTAATTGCCTAATAATTGTGCACATTAATTGTTGCCTAATAATTGTGCACACTTATGTATTCCCCTGAGAAAGATCAAAACTCATTTTTCCTTTGTTAAACATTCAGGTTTGAGGTTCAATGATATTTTAGATTGACTGAGAGCACTGTGTTTGTTCAACAATAAAATAAATCTTGAGAAATATGATTTGCCTAATTATTGTGCACGCAGTATAGTCTTTACCCATTCTACAACAAGACAAAGACTTATCCGATCGGGCACCAAAACATAATCTTTCAATATTTCAAACCACTAGACACCTATTTTTGATATTGCTAGGGCTACTGTGTGTCCGCCGAAAGGCCTTTACCACCGTGTTTGACCGCACAGGGTCGGTGGTAAGCTGTACTTTGTGCCCTTGTGTAGATTATGTGAAGAGTCTGAACATCAGGTGACTGATTGTTCACATACTGATTCAGAAAGAGCTTTAACTGGCACCTGGGTTTCTACTGAGTTGGTTAAGGTACAGATCTGGAGGAGTTTAGCCACTATGTTTTTTTCCAGTGAAATAGAAATTAGTCATTTCTCTTTCATCACAGACACAGTTTCGATGGTACAGTGGCATTACACAAAACAGACACCAATCAAACCACGTAACGGCAATATTTTTATTGCTGCTTTCACAACAGCTTATGCTAGACTCAAATTGTATTCACACTTGAAGAAGTTGGATAGACGTGTGCTCTACACAGACACTGATTCAGTGATCTTTGTCACACGACTCAGGGATTGGGTGCCCCCTCTAGGCCCGTTCTTGGGTGACATGACCGATAAGTTACCAGATTGTGACAGCACAATTTGTAAGTGCTGGCCCAAGGACATATGGTTACAATACCGTTAAAGGTATGACCTGTCTCAAAGCAAAAGGCATTACACTCAACAGTTACAACTCGGGTACTGTATATTTGGAGACGCTAACATGACTGGTTGATAACTTTGTACGAGGCGAAGGTGGTGCTGATGATCACGTCCTTGCTGATGCAGACACAATTGCTAGAGATAAAAGGGCCTTCACATTGAAAAACATAGTGTCCAAGCGCTTCAGAGTTGAATACAACAAGCACATACTGCTCCCCGATTACAGCACAAAGCCCTACGGGTACTAAATCACATTCTATGATGGATAGTGACTGTAGCGGATTTGACCCACGACTACAACACCCATTCAGCTGTGTCATTACCGGACCCAGTAACTCGGTTAAAACGTATATTGTGAAGATTTTTCTGGATAATGCTGATGTTGTTCTCTCCAAAGAAATTCAGAATATAGTCTGGATTTATTCATGTTGGCAACCGTTGTAAGATGAGAGAAATCACTTTTATAGAAGGTTTACCAACATCGTTCTGTGATGACAATCTGTTACCCATTCAGAAAAACAACCTTTTAATACCTTTTAACAACTGATTTAATGAAAAGTGCATCAGAGAGTTTGGAGATGGAGAGAGTTTTCACACAATATTCACACCACCGTAACCTGAGTGCCATCTACCTTGTTCAAAACATGTTTGTTAAAGGCAAATCTAGTAGAACTATTAACTTGAACACAAATTATCTCATCTTGTTTAAAACCACACGCGACAATCAGCAGATTAGTATTTTAGGTAGACAAATATACCCTGGTCTTTCTCGGTTCTTCATGGAGAGTTTTAAAGATGCAACGCACCCACCCTTTGGTTATTTACTTATAGACTTTAAGGCTACAACACCAGAAGACTACCGTCTGAGAACAGGATTGTTTTCCGGGGATTGGCCTGTTGTGTACATTCCTAAGAAAATTTGACCAGGTCTAAATGCATTAGTAGAAATCTACCTCTTTTGAAGATGCTGTTTAAGGCAGCGGTCCCCAACCTTTTTTGCACGACGGACCGGTTTAATGTCAGACAATATTTTCATGGACCGGCCTTTAAGGTGTGGCGGATAAATACACAAAATAAAATGATACGACCGGCATAAAAACTGTGGTATTTTCTAAATATAATAATAAACGTGAATCCACTGTGTACTCGTATGCAACTTTATTAGCAGCGTCCTCGTAACATCGCGCCAACAACATAACATGAGTAACATCCTCTCTGCCCCCTAACGCTCTCTGGTCGCTATGGTTACGTTTAAACATGCCTTCAAAATAAGATCCAACACAAAAACAAATATAAAGTGCATGAAAAATACAACTCACCATAACGCTAAATCAGTGGGAGCCCTGAGCTTGTTTCTCTGCAATGAGACGGTCCCATCGGTAATGGGAGACAATGACACCCGAAGTGTGTTGCTTATGTCCAGTCTACTCCGTAATTTTGTTTTGGTTGCTGTCACTGCAGAAAATCCCGCTTCACACAAATAGGATGTCGGAAATGGCAACAGGGTTTTCAGTGCTGTTGTGGCGATCTCAGGGTATTCTGCCATGACTTTAATCCAGAACACCGGCAGAGTTGTTGTCTCGAACATACTTTTAAGGCCGCCGTCATATGCGATCTCCAGCAGTTGATCTTCTAGCATAGACATGCTGGATTCACCTGGTTTGTTGACAAATGGGTCGCGGATCCATTCCTTGGCAGTTCGTAGGTCTTTTGTGGTTGGGAAGTAGCGCTCAAACTATTTTAAAAGCAAAGACAGGTGATCGTGCACCAGCTGGGAGAATGAAGGCTCGGGCTCAGTCTCTTCCAAAATCCCCGCAAATGTTTGAAACATGTCAAATATACCTCTGTTCACGCGCCGTCCCCAAAAATCCAGTTTGGGTTTAAATGCAGCTACTTTATCTGCTAACTTGAAGACAGTTGTCATTTTCCCCTGAAGTGACCAATTGAGTTCATTGAGCAGGTTGAATATGTCACACAAGGAAGCGAGTTTTTGCGATCTCTGCAGCGGCTCTCGTAATTCAAACACTCTGGCCAGCGATCTCCCTCAGGATAACCATCTTATTTCTGTGTATAAGAGAAGGTGTCTGTGCTCCGCGTCCATCTCCTCACAAAGCTGCTCGAACAGGCGCGAGTTAAGGGCGTGTGCGTTGATGTGGTTAATAACTTTAACTACATCATTCAATACGCTGTTAAGTGCCGGTGGTATTTTTCGGCTAGCCAGCATTTCCCTGTGAATGACACAATGCGTAGACTCACATTCAGGTGCAACCTCCTTAATCCGAGTAGTTAAACCAGACAGCCGTCCGGTCATGACAGCAGCTCCGTCTGTGCATATGCCGACACAAAAGGACCATTTCAGTTTTCCTGATATATAATCATCCAGCGACTTGAATAGTTCTGCGGCTGTGGTTTTGGTTGGCAACGATAGTGCACATAACATATCCTCATGCACATCCTCCTGATAAAGATATCGCACATAAACAAGTAGTATTGCCTTGTTGTCAATATCTGTAGACTCGTCAACCTGGAGTGCGTACCACGGTGATGTATTAATCATCTCCAACAATTGTGTCTCAATGTCCTCTGCTCTTTCCTCAATGCGCCGAGTGACGGTGCTAGCCGAAAGAGGCACCTGTGCTATCTTTTTAACCGCAGCCTCTCCTAGAAGTTCACGGCAAATGTCTTTAGTGGCGGGCAGGATCAATTCTTCACCAATGGTGAATGGCTTCTTAGCCTTAGCAATACGATTAGCCACCAAGTATGATGCTCTCAGTGCATTCGCATTTGTTGATGTGGTGGCCCTCAGTAATTGCTTCTGCCCTTCTTGTTCATGCTTTTTTCTTTCACAATACTCCGAAGGCTCGTCTTTTAATGCAGGGTGCTTGGTCTACAAGTGGCGAAGCAGTTTTGAAGGCTTCATTGCCTCATTAGAGAGCCGGTCGCCGCATATTATGCAGAGCGGGCTTGGTGTGCAGTAATCACCTGTCGCGATAAATCCATATTTTAAGTAGGACTCCTGGTATTGTCTGTTAAATGCAGCTTTCTTTTTCTTGGAAGTCGTAGGCTCTTCTTCTGTCTCCTCACTGGGCCTTTTCCCCTTCGCAAAGAAACTTTCCAAAGACGTTCGTTTTTTACTCATTTTGCTAGCTTGTGGGTTTAATTTTAGCGGCAACGTATCACGTGACCGAGGCAAGCGTCAAGAGTGAGTCATAGACGGATGTATCAGAGGGAATCCGGTCATTTTTCAAAATAAAACATTGTTCAGACTCAAATAATAAATAAAATGGAAATAATGTAAGTTATTTATTCTTTCTCTGCGGCCCGGTACCAAATGACCCACGGACCGGTACTGGTCCGCGGCCCGGGGTTTGGGGACCGCTGGTTTAAGGCACCACCAAGTCAACGAAAAGTTATTTTAGAAACCGCTTCCACAGACCTCATTCTATCACTTTATGAAATTGCTCTTAATCTAAGGCGTGGTAATATACACTTAACAGAATCGCAGCTGTGTGAAGTGAAGAGAGAAAAATCCAACATTATATACATGTCTAGAAAGAACACTTCAGTCGCAAAAAAAGAAAAACCATCAACCAATCTGGAGGTTTTCTACTACCGTTATTAAGCGTAGGAGTTCCATTCCTAACCAGTCTAATTGCATAGAGACACGGTTAAACAACATGGATCAAGCTCAGAAAATGTTTCTGGTGCCGCAACATCAGTTAGAAAAACTGCGAGAATCCAAAACAACTAGCACCGATATAAGGCAATCTGTTGAAAATGATTTGGACTCATCGATACGCAATATACTGATGAAGACTGATATGGATTTACACGAAAAAGCTAAAAGATACTCTTCCATTTCACAAAGATTCTTGACTGTTGCTAGACAGGGTAAGACAAATACACTGACGTTATGTCTACCCAGGTCTGAGACTGGGGCTGATGTAGTAAACATGACTGAGACTAATCAAACTGCCGATCGAAATGTTAACCTTGTTGATGAAATTTTGGACAATGTGCCTGTGAGGAGTAACAAGCCCCAAAAACTGGACCTGGGAGTGGTGAGTGAGGAGGGGAACTCAGTTGTGGCAAAAAGAGTTGAAACCAACCCCATAAGCTAAAAATAATCCCCTCAGTCAATCACCAGGCCAGAGAGTTAGGAAGCCAAACCTCTCCCTCCCCTTTGACTGGGAGGAAGTAAAAAACTTCCCAACCCCTTTCAACCAATCAATTAAATATGTGTGTAAGCATGTGCAACTTGTCTTCCAGAGCCTTGCAACTATGTTGTCCAAAATGATTATGTATATAAATGATATATATATATATAAAATCAACACACGTATCACATACAATCAGGCATAGATAATCAAAAATAGGTATAGGTAACAAAGCTGATAATAAAACCCTCATCTCCAATCATCCATGTCCTCATACTAAGTTGGCTACCAGCCACCTAGGAGCCCTTAACCTTCTTTATATTGGAGCACAATCTTTCTCCGCACATAAAAAGCAATCCCCCCTTTAGCACAATGCACAATGATAAGGTTCTGGGTAATGGTCATGTCCATCTG
>JACXGI010013097.1:0-21452 GCA_016801175.1 Esox masquinongy | reverse complement strand
ATGTCCGATCTTCACATACTTTCATATTTGGCATTTGGGACCATGGTCTTCAAAAGTTATATCAGCCAGACCATTATGTCAAAAAACATGGATGCTACTGACCAATGAACATGTGAGGGGGTGTGGTTTTGCACATATATAGACACATCGCCTACAAGGAAAATTGTATAATAATTCTACTTGGTACGTATGTTGACAAGGACCATATGGATAAAATGACTGCAAAGGTTTTTTTTATCAACCACACGGTGGGACTATTGAGGTTTTTCGCATTAGCAAGGTCACCATACTCACTCCGTTTGAGATACAGCCATGAAAAGAGGTAGATAAGTCCACCCCCTCACAAGGAACATATTTGCCATTGGGACTCATTAACTTTGCTTTAATGGTTTGGCGGCCATTTTGAATTTGTGAAGAACACTAAAAAATTAACTTCTCTGGCAACAAATGTCCGATCTTCAGGCAGGTTGATATTTGGCATCTATGGACGATGGTCTTCAAAAGTTATATCAATCAGGCCAGTATGTTGAAAAACATGGCCGTCATTGACAGATGAACATGTGCAGGGGCGTGGTTTTGCACATATATAGACACATCTCCTATAAGGATAATGGTATTATGATTCTACGCGGTGCGTATGTTAACAAAGATGATACAACATTAATGACTGCAAAGATTTTTTTATCAACCACATGGTTGTGCTATTGAGGTTAAAAATGCTTCAAACGCTACTTCTATAGCATCAAATGACATATTTAAACCTTTTCACAAGTACATTTTGAAATATCGCTGAAGGCCCCTCAGCGTGATTTCTTAATGCATATTATTTCAGTATGCACTGACCATTCCAGAATTGTATAATATGACAACATAAAATGCCACCACAGCAGCCCATAACACCATGTTGCATATTAGATATGGAGCAGTATTCTGATTTCAACTGGTTAAAATTATATTTTGAAACTATTTAGGGCAGTAGTACTGTTAAAGAGTATACTGAATATTTATTGAGAAACCTTCTAAGATGTGTTATTTTCCTGAGGATCACTCCACTTCTTTCATCAATAAAACACATGCTAACCAGCAGACAATGGTTTGTGTGTTAATAATGCCTTTATTTACGTGATTATTCACTATTTCACTAAAGATGTTGAAAAATAATGAATTCCGATTCTTGCATATTTAGTAATGGACAAATACGATCAGTGAAAAACACCTTTATGAAGGTTATGTTGAGTTTGTTTAGCTAATTACTGTTTACGTGCGCAGCCATTTTTGTTTTCATTCCACTGAATTCTGGGACCAAATGTCTCTGCGATCAAAGATGGTTGAACAAGACGATTCACCAATCTGACCGGAAGTTCACATCTTGATTACCTTCCTGTCTCTGAGTCACTCATCTTGTCATCTGTATCTGACTTTGTTTGCTAAACAATCTTTAGCAGACAAGTTGATGTTACGCATGCAGGTACCCTGTATGTGCGTTTGTGTTTTTCCCCTCCTGCTGTTTCCCCAGGTGTCCCTTATGTTCCTGATTGTGCTCGTTAGTGTTTCCCACCTGGTAGTCATGAGTGCATCGCCTGACTGCTGAGGTGGACCAATCAGTGGACACCCATCCTAATTGCACCACCTGTTCCTTTTTCCATTACCCAATCGCATCACACATCCCTGGTTTAAAACCCAGTCAGTTGGTTCTCCCAAAGAGAGTCTTTTGATTTACCCCACATGGACATAGACACTCTTGAGATACAAAACTTTTTGATAGACAGTCACTTTGTTCATACATACATCACTTAATTTAGCACATACATCTCACTTTGTCCAGGTTCATGTGAGTATGTATTGCTGTGGTGTTTTGTTTGGTGTTGTCAAGTCAATTGTTTGCTGTGTGCTGTTTAGTCCTTGTTCAACCTGTGTGTTTTTGTTTGTCCCTGTGTCCCTGGGAAAAGGGGTTTTTAGCAAGTCACCCTTGGGCATACACAACCCGTAGGAAAACTTTGTCTAAAAACACTAGTTAGAACTGAGTGGACCACCCACTGTATTTTTGTATTGGTTAGTAGTTAGCTAAGCGGTTCTTGAGGCAGGCAAGTTCAGTTTAGGGGTGTTTGACCATTATTATTTCATTTCTTGCATCCAGCTCAGCCCCTTTTCCCTACCCCCTTTACCGTGTGTTTATAAAAAACATTTTATGTTTGACGGTAGCTTTGGTTGTCTGTGTCGTTTGTTCTCACTGTTCCTGTACACTACACCACTTTGCATGAGTTTTATGTTACGGGTCTCTGTACCATCCACCCTAGACTGCTAGAGCCACAGGGTTCGTAACAATTGCAAATCGTGAAATAACACATGTGCGGCAGAACAGACATCATGTTATGTTTATCAGTCTTTTTTCTTTACTGGACGGCAAGTAAGGTAGGTAAAACGCTCTAGTCTGTCATTTGCAACATCAATAAAAACGAAATATAATGCAATTGAACAAAATAGTAAGGTAGACGATAATTGGGTACAAGGTTGTATTTTTTAAACTATGTCGGAAATTTCAGAAATGGTAATTAATGACAAGCTAGTTAACATTTTATGTCGCTAATAATTACAAAACATTGACGAATTGACGAAATTGAAAGTTATTATTTGGTATACAAGAAGATATTTTTCGAAACTGCTGCTGACCAGAGTGATGATCAGAATTATATTTTTTGCTGGCCTAGTGATATCAGAATCAGAAAATTATATTTTTATAATTTAATATATATTTTCATTAACACTAGATGTATTTTACAAAGTTCATTCCCATCAGTCTACTGACCTAGTTTCATTGCTTTTCTCTCCCTCGTTTGTGCTGTTTCCAGTGCAGCTCAGATAAATCAGAGCTTTTATCCAATCAGATTTTCCACATGTGCTGTCTCCGGGTGAATGTCTATCCTGAGACCTATAGAATTTCGAGTGAATCCCATCTTCTGTTGAAGCAAATGGGGAGGAGGTTGTTGATTGTCATATTCTTCAACCAATCAGATTTCAAGTTCGCCATAATGAGCCTGTTGTTTGGCACATAGCAGTCTTCTAGCTTGCCTGCGTGCACATTTTTCAGGTGGTGTGATCGGAGAGCCAGCTACCTAACTGAGATAAAACTAGTTAGGATGTAATGTAGGAACATCTAAGATTTATTTTAACTTTCTTTAGTGAGGTTTAGATTGTTAGATGTAGTGCTTTGTGTTAGATTTTTTGTTTAGATTTGTACTGAGCCCTGTTGTCTTGTTAACGCACAATGGAGGAGAAGAAATGCATTTGGTGGCGGATTTACTGTCAAAGCCTTTTTCGAGAAAACATGGAAATTGTGAGGAAGGGTCGACCAAACCCCCAACTAGCAACCGTTCAGGGTAAGGATGTAGTAGATGCAGTGCTTTCTATTAGATTTTTTGTTTAGATTTGTACTGAGCCCTGTTGTTTTTTAGCGCACTATGGAGAAGAAGAAATTGATTTGTTGGCGGATTTACTGGCCAAGCCTTTTTCAAGAAAACATGGAAATTGCAAGGAACCAACTGTCTCAGTCAGGGAAAGGATTTGTGTGGCACTTTCAATCGATCAACTACGAAAAGTACACCTGGCTCACAGCGTCGAAGGAACATTGTTATTGTGAGCACGTTCTTATTTCTTTGGTACCTGTAATGTCGTTGATTTGGGCTTTGCGATGTCTATTTGTGTTTCTGCGTCCTCCCATACTGCATAATGGTACTGTACATCCTTGATGGTGTCATTCGCCATGTATTCATGTTTCCGTAATTAGTGTTGTAAGCCTCTTGTTAAATTCCACTGCTTTATTCCACTGTCACTGTGAATATGGGATGGTTACGTCGAATGACAATAGCCTAATAGCCCATAGGATTAGGCAGCCATACATGCTAGGAATATTAGCTTTGCGTCCATTGTGCTGAAGTTACTAATCGTTATTTGTAAGTAGGATGAAGTGCCCCACTTTGGAAATAAAATGCCCGTCCGACACGTTTGTTTTGGTTACTGACCTGTATCTACTTGACTGGTGAGCAAGTTAGGACTGTAACTAGCTAATAGTTTGTTTTAACCAGCAAGGTAGTAGATAAATGTAGCTGCCATGTACAAAAGTTTTCCAGCGGCTAATGACTTTTAAGGGGGATGATTACTTTGTCATTTAAATTACGCTATATGGGCTTCGAAAATACACTGACATGCAGATATAGGGGTGTACCGATATCGATTCTAGTTAGAAAATGTTTAGGTTTGATTTCGAATTGCGAAAGTGAAGAGAAGTTTGCGAATTCTGTAATTAAGTGTCCGCTAGTCATTGACTGTGGCCAGCTGTTACTACCTCCACGATATCCATGCAACCGATTGTGTACGGTTCATGTAAAGGAGTTGGAATTAAACGAATTGCACTCATTAAATTGTTAAAAACAACTATACCGCTCTATACTTGCAGGCCTATTATTTATTTAACTTCGGTAGCAACAGTAACACTCTACATTAGAGATTAGTCAGCAACAATAGGACTTCCGATTTTCATATGTTGCCTTCAAAATGAAGGTCTGTGGTGTGTCTATAATTTGTGTTGTGTAGGCTACATTTTCAAAGAAAAATCTATGTGGGGGAAATTATAAATGAAACAAAATTACAATTTCAA
This sequence comes from Esox masquinongy, assembly GCA_016801175.1. NCBI lineage: Eukaryota > Metazoa > Chordata > Actinopteri > Esociformes > Esocidae > Esox > Esox masquinongy. The sequence goes on along the minus strand of JACXGI010013097.1, from coordinate 16,798 downwards.
TAAAACATTACATTAGTTAAAGAATATTATAAGGTGGAGCACAGAAGAAATGGTTAGAGCTTATATAAGCTAATGTATAAAAAATCCTATTTTCTAATATAAAAAATCCTATTTTGATGTTATTGTTTTTTATTTGCTTGTGATCATTTGTTTTGGAGATGGTTTGTGCAATACATCCGACCACACTAGATGTGTTTACACTGCACCTTAGCCTAGAGCTAAGAGCATCCTAAGCCCTGGGCAAAGGGCATCCTAAGCCCAGGGCTAAGCAAGTGTTCACACTTGCATATTTTGAAGTGGGAAAGCACCACCCTTAGCCTAGGGCTAGCTGGCCATGCTTTGGAGCAGGGTTAGCACTGACTGACTTTCATTATACCTGCTTAATCTTAGCGAAGTGGTTATTGCAGCTTGTTTGGATGTAACTCCAGCAAATATGTCAAAAGAATGGCTAGCGTTTTTCACTTTCTTTGTATAGTTTCAGCAAAGTTGTTCAAGCAAATACTGACAGGGAGGGTGTCTTGATCAGTCGGTGTCATGAAGTTGTTAATTGAATCGTGGTAGCATAACATTGATCATGTGTCAGTGATGTAGGCTACTGTAACATCATTTGCATGCCAGAGAGAACGTAACATTTGCACCTTATCATAGAATGTAAAATGGTATTGTGTCGTATTTGTCTGTTAGCCCAGGGCTTAGGAACACAAGCGTGAATCCTTAGCCTAGGGTTAAGCCTTAGTCCAGGGTTGACAAACGCTTGTGTGAACACAGGCTAAGCTAACCCGGGGCCAGTCTTAGCCTGGGACAATGCAGTGTGTAAAGGCCTTATTATTTTCCATCCCCCACTGTAATGTACATGGAACACTTCTTGCGGAAAAACTCTTTAGTACCGCAGTGAATGTACTGTATGAAATACTCAGGAAAGTTTGTAAAATTACAAATATAATGTGAAATCATGGGGCACTGTGCTACATCCAGCAAAGCTATATATTGTTGTCCCTCTTTATCCCCGAATGCAACACACTATACATGGAATTCATATTGCCTCATTAGTTAGCAGGTAGTGGCTTTTATTAGGAGTCTGGCTAGTTACTCCATCTAAAATTATTCTGATGACATGAACATTATAACAGACAGTTTAGATATTAATAATTTGCCTTTTAAATATGGTGTTATGTTTTCCAGCCTCAGTAGCTAATCTATGCTAGGTAGCTAATTTATCCACTGTTTTCATTTGTACAATGACTTGCTACTATAGGCAAATATTTAATGGAATGCAACATTGCCATGATTATTTCATTTTAAAAAATTACCTAGCAGAGTCAAAAAAATGTCTAACATTACTGATAAATGTTATCGACGTTAGCTAGGTAGTAACGTTAGCTAATGGAAATATGTTTATCTAACCTCAGTTTAAGCTAACGTTAGGCCATCTAAATTCATTTTGCTGACATGAACATTATAACAAACGCTTTAGCTAATAATAATTTGACCATTTTGAGATGGTGTCATGCTTTCAAACCTCGGTAGCTAATCTATGCTCATGTAGCTAAGTTAATTCTCTGTTTTCAGTTGTACAATGACTTGCTAATGTAAGCAAATGTTTAGTGGAATGCAACAGTGCCATGATTATTTCGTCAAAAATAATTGCTAGAAGAGCCTCATTCTAAGCTAGTATTAGTTCACCTTAAATCATTCTGGTTACATGAACATTTATAATCAATGCTTTAGATATTAAAAATGTGCTTTTGGTAGAGAGGGTGTTATGTGTTCAAGCCTCAGTAGATAATCCATCCTCAGTAGTTATGTAATTTCTGTTTTCACTTGTTTCTACAATTCCACTTCTAACTGAGGGCTAAACTTTTGTACCTTTTTAATTGTAGACATGGCAGTTAAATTAAAATGAAATCTTTGTAATTTAACAACAACACATGGGCACATAGGCTTTATGCTCATGCTTTATTTTAGAAGTATACATATTTTTATAATAAGAATAGGGAAGGTATTTTCTAAATTAATTAAAATCTGGAAAGGTATTGGTTTTATTGTTGCCACCTGTAATAGTCTTTTTTATCATCAAAATTAAACAATTCTAAGATAGTTTGCTCAATCATTGATATTAATACGAAATAATGATTATCTGTACTGACCCCATCATTATCTTACAACAAGCAAAAATTGAAATCATTAATATGCTCTGCACTAGAGAAGACTGACTCAGTTCCACTCAGTTAGATTTATCATACAATTAGGCTACATTTATTACATTCTGAAAATTTTAAACAACTTCCTAGTTACATTGTTTGGTGCATTGTTAGGTGTTGTACTGCTCTGATACTTCAAGTGTCTGACACCATATATTTATCTGATGCAGAAAATTGTATTATAATACGACTTGAGGTAAATGTCCTGAAAAAATATTGCAATGTAACATGCAATTAAATTCAGTTTGGCCAAACAGTGGCGGCATAATAGCCATAACTCAATATCTGTTTTAATCTCACTGAGTGAAAAAGAGCATTGGTGCACATAATCAGGCACTTTGATATTTGGCCCATTAAGTCGGGCGTAATGTTTTTTAGGCAATTCTGAATTTGTGAAAAATGCTTCAAACGCTACTTGTATAGAATCAAATGACCAATGTTAAGTGTGATTACATTTGCTACACATGATCAGATTTGTGAGATTAGTTTGTATGAAAGATGTTTCCATTTGGCCACATGGAGATACAAGTGAAAAGGAAAAAACATACATGTAATATTGTTACAGCTATGGACATGAGTTGGATTTGTGTCCTATTGGAAAAACTGCAATCTGGCTACTATTAGCTTAACGCTGAAACCTGCTAAATGCTGCTTGCAGCTTTAATATTTGATTGTTTTTATTTGTTTTAATAAAATGTTCATAATTGACAGATGTGTTTTTTAAATGTACTTATATCTCTGTACAAATGGTGCAGGTTTCTAGATTTTGTTTTGATTAATTTCCATCTTAGGTTTATTTTATTTTGAACATACCCTCTCATTTTAAATTGACTTTAATTAATTAGTTTGAGGAGTTACATGTTTTAACTACTGTAAATCAGACTCTGCTTCATTTGACTACACCAAACGTAGTTGTTTGTGTTGTGGAAAACCAAGTCCACTCTTTCTAAATCAAATGCACTATAACTCAGGAACTTGTGAATCCAACAGACTTTAATAAAGATCATAGAACAATGACAGTCATCAAAGTCAGGTCCTTCTGCAGATGCACCCAAAATTCTAAGTTCGGACCATGACTTTATACAGAAACTTTTACACATCACGCCATCTGACCATCCTTTTTGGAAGTCCCCTGGGCGGGGTTTACCTCTTGTCCCCCAGCTTTCTTGAGGGTCCGTAGTTCAAGGCAGTAAATCATGACAAACTCATGGTTCATACTTGGGTCACACCACCAGTAATCACAAAAGCAATAAACCTCAGAGTCATTAATGTCAAGACACATGATGATGCTATATTGAGGTGCACTGCTGCTAACACCCTCATGATGGTTCCCTGGACAAGATACACACATCATGATGACCATGCAATTTTTAAGAACTCATTGTCTGTGTGTGTGAATTACACATTAATGTATTTCATAAAGTGTGTGATTATAATGCATTTTATATAAAAATCCCTCACACTTGGTTGGTGTAACTACTGTGTATCTATGTGGGTATAGACACCACTTTAAATTACAGCCCTCTTTCCTTGTAACTACATTCTATGTGGGAACAGACACCTTTTCAAATGACCGCCCTCTTTACTTATAACTACACTGCAAATATGTGGGAACAGATACCGCTTCAAATTACAACCCTCTCTTCTTGTAACTACAGTGTATTTATGGGGGAACAGACACAGCTTCAAATTACAGCCCTCTTTCCTTGTAACTACACTAACTATGTGGGAACAGACACCGTAACTATGACACTAACTATGTGGGAACAGACATCGCTTCAAATTACAACCCTCTTTCCTTGTAACTACAGTGTATTTACGTGGGAACAGACAACACTTCAAATTACAGCTCCTTTCCTTGTAACTGCATTGTAACTACGTGGAAACAGACAGTGCTTTAAATAACAGCCCTCTTTCCTTGTAACTACTGTGTAACTAATTGTGAACAGACATCGCTTCATATTACTGCCCTCTTTCCTAGTACTTACATTGTAACTATGTGGGAACGGACTGCTTTAAATTACAGCCCTCTTTCCTTGTAACTACACTAACTATGTGGGAACAGACACTGCTTTAAATTAGAGCCCTCTTTCCTTGTAGCTACAGTGTAACTGTGGGAACAGACACAGCTCTAAATTAGAGCCCTCTTTCCTAGTACTTACATGGGAACTGTAACAACATGGGAACAGACACCGCTACAAATTACAGCCCTCTTTCCTTGTAACTACAGTATATTTACGTGGGAACAGACAACACTTCAAATTACAGACCTCTTTTCTTGTAACTGCATTGTAACTATGTGAGAACAGACACCACTTCAAAGTACAGCCCTCTTTCCTTGTAACTACACTGTAACTACTTGGGAAAAGACACCACTTCAAATAACAGTCCTCTTGTAACTACACTGTAACTGTGGGAACAGACATCGCTTCAAATTAGTCCTCTTTCCTAGTACTTACACTGTAACTACATGGGAACAGACAGTGCTTTAAATTACAGCCCTCTTTCCTTGTAACTACAGTGTAACTATGTGGGAACAGACACCACTAAAAATTACAGCCCTCTTTCCTTGTAACTACAGTGTATTTACGTGGGAACAGACACCACTAAAAATTACAGCCCTCTTTCCTTGTAACTACAGTGTATTTACGTTGGAACACACATCGCTTCAAATTACAGCCCTCTTTCCTTGTAACTACACTGTAACTATGTGGGAACAGACACCAATTCAAATTATAGCCATCTTTCCTTGTAACTACAGTGTAACTATGTGTGAACAAACACCAATTCAAATTAAAGCTGCAAGCAGCATTTAGCAGGTTTCAGCACTGAAGCTACTACTAGCCAGATTGCACATTTTTTTCAACGTATATCCATAGTTGCAAGCAATAAGACATCTTTGTTTTTTCCTTTCTTATAGTGCCCCCATGTGGCCAACTTGAAACATCATTCACATAAAGTAAAGACACAACCCTGATCATGTGCACCAAATGTAATCTCACTGAGTGACAAAGAACAACAAATATTGTGTTATGGCTATTATGTTTGGCCAAACTGAATTTACTTGCATGTTACATTGCAATAGTTTTCAGGACATTTACCTCATATGGTATTATAGTACAATATTCTGCAACAGATAAATATGGATACTTCAAATGTCTGACACTATGAGAGCAGTATAACACCTTTAGCGCCAAACAATGTAACTAGGTAGTTGCTTGAAATTTTCAAAATGTAATAAATGTAGCCTAATTGTATGGTAAATATAACTATGGATGTTTATCAGTCTTCCCCAGCGCAGAGCATATTGATGAATTCAACTTTTGCTTGTTGTACGATAATGATGGGGTCAGAAGAGATAATCATTTTAATTTTCAAAGGTATGTTTACTTAAGTATGTATATTAACATCAATGATTGCGCAAACTATTTCTTTTAGAACTGTTTCATTTCGATGATCAAAAAACTATTACAGGTGGCAACAATAAAACCAACACCTTTCCAGATTTTCATTTATTTGGAAAATGCCCTCCCTATTCTTACTGTAAAAATATGTTGACTTTGGTAGGGCATGGGCATATAGCCTATGTACCCATGTGTTATTGTTAAATTACAAGTCAGATTTCATTTTAATTGAACTGCCATGTCTACAATTTAAAGGTACAATTGATAAGTTTAGCCCTCAGTTAGAAGTGGAGCTGTAGAAACCAATGAAAACAAAGAAATTACTAAACTACTGAGCAGCTATTGATTCAGCAGCTATGATTCAGCTATTAAAAATTTATCAAAGGCAAATTTTTAATAGCTGAATCATTGGTTATAATGTTCATGTCACCAGAATGATTTAAGGTGAACTAATGCTAGTTCAGACTGAGACTCTTCTAGCATTTATTTTTGATGAAATAATCATGGCAACGTTGCATTCCACTAAACATTTGCTTATATTAGCGAGTCATTGTACAAATGAAAACAGAATTAGCTTAGCTACATGAGCATAGATTAGCTACTAAGGCTTGACAGCATGACACCATCTCTAAATGGTCAGATTATTATTAGCTAAAGCGTATGTTATAATGTTCATGTCACCAAAATTATTTTTGAAGGACTAATGTTATATTAAACTGAGGTTAGTTAAATATATTTCAATTAGCTAACGTTACTAGCTACTAGCTAGCTAAACTAGCATTATTTCACCTAACGTTACTAGCTAGCTAACGTCGATAGCATTTATCGCTAGTGTTAGCCATTTTTTTACTCTACTAGGTTGTTTTTTTAAATGAAATAATCATGGCAACGTTGCATTTCACTAAATATTTACCTATAGTAGCAAGTCATTTTACAAATGAAAACAGTGGATTAAATAGCTACTGAGGCTGGAATTCATAACACCATATCTAAAAGGCAAATTATTAATAGCTAAACTGTCTGATATAATATTTATGTCATCAGAATAATTTTAGATGGAGTAACTAGCCTGACTCCTAATAAAAGCAACTAGCTGCTAACTAATGAGCCATTATGAATTCCATGTACAGTACAGTGTGTTGCATTGGAGGTTAAAGAGAGACAACAATATATATTTTTGCGGGATGTAGCACAGTGCCCCATGATTTCACATTATATTTGTAATTTTACAAACTCTCCTGAGTATTTCGTACAACACATTCACTGCGGTACTGAAGAGTTTTTCCGCAAAAGGTATCACTTGTACATTACAGTAGAGGGATGGAAAATATAAGGCCCTTACACACAGCATTGTCCCAGGCTAAGACTGGCCCCAGGTCAGCTTAGCCTGCGTTCAAACAAGAGTTTGTTAACCCTTGGCTAAGGCTTAAACCTAGGCTAAGGATTCACTTCTGTTCCTTAGCCCTGGGCTAACGGACAAATGTGACAATACCATTTTACATTCTATAAAAAGCTGCAAATGTTTCGTTCTCTCTGGAATGCAAATAATGTTACAGTAGCCTACATCACTGACACATGATCAATGTTACGCTACCATGATTCAATTAACAACTTCATGACTGATCATTATCAAGTTCATCGACTGATCAAGATGCCCACCCTGTCAGTATTTGCTTGAACAACTTTGTCAAAACTACTCAAAGAAAGAGAAAAACGTTAGTCAACCTTCATTCTTTCGACATATTTGCTGGATTTATATCCAAAGCAAGCTGCAATAACTACTGCGCTAAGATTTAGCAGGTATAATGAAACAACAAAATATTGCAGAGTGGAAGGACCAAAACAGACGAGGCTGTTGATAACGATGCGCGTCACAAACTTATGTAAATTAAGTGAAAGGGCAGGTTTTGTGATTGGACAATAAACGTTCTTGTTCTTGACCCCGTTTCACACTGGTTATATTGTCGCTGTTTTTCTGGGGCTAGCCCTGAAAAGTCGGGGCTAACCCTGCTACAGAGCACGGCCAGCTAGCCCTAGGCTAAGGGTGGTGCTTTCCCACTTCAGAATATGCAAGTGTGAACACTTGCTTAGCCCAGGGCTTAGGATGCTCTTAGCCCTAGGCTAAGGTGCCGTGTGAACACGTCTAGTGTGGTGTATTACACAATCAAGCTCCAAAGCAAATGAGCACAAGCAAATTAAAAACAATTACATCAAAATAGGATTTTTTTTTTATATTAGATCATGTTCTCTACATTAGCTTACATAAGCTCTAACCATTTCTCAGTGTGCTCCACCTTATAATATTGTTTAACCTATATAATGTATTATTGAAATTGTAATTTTGTTTCATTTATCATTTCCCCCACATAGTTTTTCCTTTGAAAAGGTAGCCTACACAACACAAATTATAGACACACCAAAGACCTTTATTTTGATGGCAACATGTGAAAATCAGAAGTGTTATTGTTTCTGACTAATCTCTAATGCAGAGTTACTGTTGCTACCGAAGTTAAATAAATAATAGGCCTGCAAGTATAGAGCGGTATAGTTGTTTTGAATGGATTTATTAACGCAATTTGTTTAATGCCAACTCCATTACATGAACCGTACATGATCATTTGCATGGATATCGTGGAGGTGGTAACAGCAAGCCCCAATCAATGACATGCAATTACTTAACCACAGAATCCCAAACTCCTCTTCAATTTCACAGTTTGAAATCGAACCTAAACATTTTCTAACTAGAATCGATATCGGTACACCCCTATATCCGCATGTCAGTGTATTTTCTAAGCCCATATAGTGTAATTTAAATGACAAAGTAATGATACCTCTTGAAAGTCATTAGCCGCTGGACAACTTTTGTACACGGCAGCTACATTTATCTACTACCTTGCTGGTTAAAACGAACTATTAGCTGGTTACAGTCCTAACCTGCTTACCAGTCAAGTAGATATAGGTCAGTAATCAAAACAAACCTGTTGGACGGGCATTTGATTTCCAAAGTGGGGCACTTTATCCTTACCAATAACGATTAGTAACTTCAGCACGATGGACGCAAAGCTAATATTCCTAGCATGTATGGCTGCCTAATCCTATGGGCTATTAGGCTATTGTCATTCGATGTAACAATCCCACATTCACAGTGACAGTGGAATAAAGCGATTTAACAAGAGGCTTAAAACACTATTAATTACGGAAACATGAATACATGGCGAATGAAACCATCAACGATGTACAGTACCATCATGCAGTATGACAGGACGCAGCAACACAAATAGACATCGCAAAGCCGAAATCAACGACATTACAGGTACCAAAGAAATAAGAACGTACTCACAATAACAATGTTCCTTCGACGCTGTAAGCCAGGTGTACTTTTCGTAGTTGATCGATTGAAAGTGCCACACCAATCCTTTCCCTGACTGAGACAGGGCTGCAAGGTGGGGGGTTGGTTCCTCGCAATTTCCATGTTTTCTTGAAAATGGCTTGGCCAGTAAAAAACTGCCAACAAATCCATTTCTTCTTCTCTATAGTGCGTTAAAAAACAACAGGGCTCAGTACAAATCTAAACAAAAAATCTAACACAAAGCACTACATCTAACAATCTCTGTTTTATCTCAGTTAGGTAGCTGGCTCTCCGATCACACCACCTGAAAAATGTGCATGTAGGCAAGCTGGAAGACTGTTACGTGCCAAAGAACAGGCTCATTATGGTGAACTCAAAATCTGATTGGTTGAAGAATATGACAATCAACAACCTCCTCCCCATTTGCTTCAACAGAAGATGGGATTCACTCAAAATTCTATAGGTATCAGGATAGATTTTCAGCCGGAGACAGCACATGTAGAAAATCTGATTGGATAAAAGCTCTGATTTATCTGAGCTGCACTGGAAACAGCACAACCGAGGGAGAGAAAAGCAATGAAACTACGTCAGTAGACTGATGGGAACGAACTTTGTAAAATACATCTAGCGTTAATGAAAATATATATTATATTATAAAAATATAATTTTCTGATTCTGATATCACTAGGCCAGCAAAAAAGCCCTCTGGTCAGCAACAGTTTCGAAAAATATATTCTTGTATACCAAATAATAACTTAATCAAGTCGTCAATGTTTTGTAATTATTAGTGACATTAAATGTTAACTAACGTGTCATTAATTATAATTTCTGAAATTTCCCACGTAGTTAAAAAATACAATCCCATTCCCAATTATCATCCTTACTATTTTGTTCAATTGCATTATATTTAGTTTTTATTGATTATGGAGGACTAAATGTGCCATAATATGAAATAAATAAATATATAAATAATTAAATACTTAAATAAATAAGTAAATACACATTGCATTTGCATTGTGTACACTTACGCATCGTCCAAATGAAATGTATATGGTGTGAAGTTGTGCGTCATCCAAATGCAATGGGGCGGGACATCACCCATTTGATAGAGCTGTCCACATTGGACTGTGAGTTTTATGCTTGGAACACTGTGATTGGGCACTTGAGAAGAAATCATCAGATGAGGCTGTCAATCATGTAGCACACGAATAAGTTTCAGTGAGCCCTTGCCGTTATGGATACAGAATTGGGTCGCTTTGAAAACTATTTACCCAGAGAAATTATGTTGTTAGCATGTGGCCTGTTTTCAGTTACGCTACTTTCATTGTGACAAGTGTGTAATCAGGTGGAGGACTGGTTAAGTGGGTGTGTCTTGTTTGTGCCAGGCTGCCAGCACCGATCTATAGCTCAATAGTAGGCGTAAGCCTTTAGAAGGTATGAAAAATATAGATTTCACCGTAGCAATGTTTTTTAGTTGCCGAGAGAATAAATAGACGTAAGGTGTTAAACATAGGGACCAGGTCCGGGCAGGCTGGACAAAACTGACAGAACTTAAGTCATGTTTTCCACTTCCCTGTTAAGATCGGATTTAACAATCATAACAAAACGTTACTCCCAACACCTATTCAAAAACTGAATAGGCCTGTATGTATCAGGCAGACTACGCATAGACATAAGCAATCTGACATGGCTTATCCAGAGCGGCCCTAACGAGATACTGAAATCGCTTTTTCCTTTCTATTCTCTGTGAGTTGGGCTACTGGTATGTTGTTTGTTTCACCATTTATGCAGGGAACACAAGCATGCAGGTTTGCCAAAATAAGTGTGGCGTGCAACTGAAAGTTCGTTAACATCTATTGCCTGGTTGCTACTGTTGGTCAGTGGTCAATGTTGTCTCAATATCCTTCTCTAATTGTGTAGCCTCCTAGAAACTATACATTTGAATGGACTTAATACTGCAAATTTTTTTTTTCAAATACCAAAACTAGTCCCATTTAGAACATTAATTTGTTTAGAAAAAGAGCATGATGTGCTTTGTGATTTTGGAAAACTGCTTTGCACTTTTTACTGAGAATTTAATATCAATCAAATGTATCATGGCATAATACTGAGTAAGATGTAATTGAACAGTATTTAATTAATTTTCATACAAGTTTATGGTGCCTACAAATTGTACCTAAAAACGTCTACAAGACCCGTATCTGTTAATCAGCCAATAATTGCCAGATTCTTCTGGGTTAATACAGGTTGTTCAAGGAGTGGAGTGTCAAGTTTCCAGTAACAGTGTTTTCAGTATGCACGGACTTAATTGAATGGGAATACCTCAATCATACTGAATGTCCCAGTCTTAAATTTCATTTGGATTGCGCAGACAAGCAAGCAATAATAAAAAAAAATACATTATAATTACATTATTAAAAATATAAATAAATATATACACATTGCATTTGCATTGTGTACACTCATGCATCATCCAAATAACACAAACATTTCATTTGGATGGTGTAAACTTGTGCATCGTTCAAATGCAATAGACATTTCATTTGGATGGTGTGAAGTTGTGCGTCGTCCAAATGCAATAGACATTTCATTTGCATGGTGTGTAGTTGTGCGTCGTCCAAATGCAATAGACATTTCATTTGCATGGTGTGTAGTTGTGCGTCGTCCAAATGCAATAGACATTTCATTTGGATGGTGTGAAGTTGTGCGTCGTCCAAATGCAATAGACATTTCATTTGGATGGTGTGAAGTTAGTGTGAAGCACTGTATCTACTACATCCTTACCCTGAATGGTTGCTAGTTGGGGGTTTGGTCGACCCTTCCTCACAATTTCCATGTTTTCCCCAAAAAGGCTTTGCCAGTAAATCCGCCACCAAATACATTTCTTATCCTCCATTGTGCGTTAAAAAACAACAGGGCTCAGTACAAATCTAAACAAAAAATCTAACGCAAAGCACTACATCTAACAATCTAAACCTCACTAAAGAAAGTTAAAATAAATCTTAGATGTTCGTACGTTACGTCCTAACTAGTTTTATCTCAGTTAGGTAGCTGGCTCTCCGATCACACCACCTGAAAAATGTGCACGCATGCAAGCTAGAAGACTGCTACGTGCCAAAGGACAGGCTCCTTATGGCGAACTCGAAATCTGATTGGTTGAAGAATTTGACAATCAACAACCTCCTCCCCATTTGGTTCAACAGAAGATGGGATTAACTCAAAATTCTATAGGTCTCAGGATAGATTTTCACCCGGGGACCGCACATGTGGAAAATCTGATTGGATAAAAGCTCTGATTTATCTGAGCTGCACTGGAAACAGCACAACCGAGGGAGAGAAAAGCAATAAAACTACATCAGTAGACTGATGGGAATGAACTTTGTAAAATACATCTAGCGTTAATGAAAATATAAATTACATTATAAAAATATAATTTTCTGATTCTGATATCACTAGGCCAGCAAAAAAGGCCTCTGGTCAGCAGCAGTTTCGAAAAATATCTTATTGTATACCAAATTATAACTTTATCAAGTCGTCAATGTTTTGTAATTATTAGCGACATAAAATGTTAACTAGCGTGTTATTAATGATAATTTCTGAAATTTCCGACGTAGTTAAAAAATACAACCCCGTTCCCAATTATCGTCTACCTTACTATTTTTTTCAATTGCATTATTTTTCTTTTTTATTGATGTTGCAAATGACAGACTAGAGCATTTTACCTACCTTACTTGCTTTCCGGTAAAGAAAAAAGACAGATCAACTTAACATTACATGATGTCTGGTCTGCCGCGCATGTGGTACTTCACGATTTGCAACTTGTCTGCTAAAGATTGTTTATCAAACAAAGTCAGATACAGGTGACAAGATGAGTGACTCAGAAACAGGAAGGTAATCAAGATTTGAACTTATGGTCAGAGTGGTGAATCATCTTGTTCAACCATCTTTGATCGCAAAGACATTTGGTCCCAGAATTCAGTGGAATGAAAACAAAAATGGCTGCGCACGTAAACAGTGATTAGCCAATCAATGTAACCTTCATAAAGGTGTTTTTCACTGATCGTATTTGTCCATTACTAAATATGCAAGAATTGGAATTCATTATTTTTCACCACCTCTAGTGAAATAGTGAATAATCATGAAAATAAAGGTATTATTAACAAAAAAAACATTGTCTGCTGGTTAGCATGTTTTATTGACAAGACAAGTGGAGTGATCCTCAGGAAAATAACAAATCTTAGAAGGTTGCTCAATAAATATTCAGTGTACTCTAACAGTACTACTGCCCTAAATAGTTTCAAAATATAATTTTAACCAGTTGAAATCAGAATACTGCTCCATATCTAATAAGCACCATGGTGTTTATGGGCTGCTGTGGTGGCAATTCTTGTTGTCATAATATACAATTCTGGAATTGTCAATGCATACTGAAATAATATGCATTAAGAAATCACGCTGAGGGGCCTTCAGTGATATTTTAATATGTACTTGTGAAAAGGCTTAAATCTGTCATTTGATGCTACAGAAGTAGCGTTTGAAGCATTTTTCAAAAATTCAGAATTGCTGAAAAACCATTACGCCTGACTTAATGGGTCCCAGTTGCAAATATGTTCCTTGGGAGGAGATGGACTTATATACCTCTTTTCAAGATTTTATTTTAAACATGGTGAGCGTGGTAAGCTTGCAAATGTGAAAAACCTCAATAGCGCCACCATGTAGTTGATAAAAAAAGTCCTTGCAATAATTTTTTCCGTATAGTCCTTGTCAACATACATACCAAGTAGATTTATTATACCATTATCTTTGTAGGAGATGTCTATATATGTGTAAAACCACGCCCCCTCACATGTTCATTGGTCAATAGCATCCATGTTTTTTGACATAATGGTCTGGCTGATATAACTTTTGAAGACCATGGTCCCTAGATGCCAAATATGAAAGTATGTGAAGATCGGACATTTGGTGCCAGAGGAGTAAATTTTTACTCCTAAAAAAAATCCAAAATGGCGGAAAGTCCATCATGGCGGACTTTATGGGTCCCAATGGCAAAAATGTTCATCATGAGGAGATACACCTATGTACCAATTTTCAAGACTCTAAGTCACAAGGGGTGGGCGTGGTGAGCTTGCAAAGAGTGCAACTTTTGAGGCTTGTGACAGCGCCACCATGAGGCTGACATGCATGCCACTGCACCAGAAGTTGCAGCCCTTGGCCCTTTACTACAATAAAAAATTGGGCACCTTTAAGCCATTTAATCTCATGGGAATTTGCAAAAAACACCCTTTTTTGCCAGAAGAATAATGAACCGGAACAAACACAATAGGGTATCAGCAGTGAACTGCTGAAACCCTAATTACAGACCTCTTTCCTTGTAAATACACTGTAACTATGTGGGAACAGACACCACTTCAAATAACAGCCCTCTTTCCCAGAACTTACACTGTAACTACATGGGAACAGACACTGCTTTAAATTACAGCCCTCTTTCCTTGTAACTACAGTGTAACTATGTGGGAACAAACACCACTTCAAATTACAGCCCTCTTTCCTTGTAACTACAGTGTATTTACGTGAGAACAGACAACGCTTCAAATTACAAACCTCCTTCCTTGTAACTGCATTATAACTATGTAGGAACAGACACTGCATCAAATTACAGCCCTCTTTCCTTTTAACTACACTGTAACTATTTGGGAACAGACACTGCTTCAAATTACAGCCCTCTTTCCTTGTAACTACAGTGCTTTTATGTGGGAACAGACAACGCTTCAAATTACAGACGTCCTTCCTTGTAACTGCATTGTAAATATGTGGGAACAGACACTGCATCAAAGTAAAGCCCTCTTTCCTTGCAACTACACGGTAACTATGTGGGAACAGACATCGCTTCAAATTACAGCCCTCTTTCCATGTAACTACACTGTAATTATGTGGGAACAGACACTGCTTCAAATTACAGTCCTCTTTCCTTTTAACTGCATTGTAACTACGTGGTAACAGACATCGCTTCAAATTACAGCTGTCTTTCCTTGTAAGTACACTGTAACTACATGGGAACAGACACCACTTCAAATCACAGCCCTCTTTCCTTGTAACTACACTGGAACTATGTGGGAACAGACACCGCTTCAAATTACAGCCCCTTTCCTTGTAACTACACTGTAACTACGTGGAAACAGACATCGCTTCAAATTATAGACCTCTTTCCTTGTAATTACATTCTAACTATGTGGGAACAGACACCTTTTCAAATGATCGCCCTCTTTCCTTGTAACTACACAGCAACTATGCGGGAACAGATACCGCTTCAAATTACAGCCCTCTTTCCTTGTGTTACAAACCCTGTGGCTCTAGCAGTCTAGGGTGGATGGTACAGAGACCCTTAACATAAAACACATGCAAATCAGTGTAGTGTAAAGGCACAGTGAGAACAAACGACACAGACAACCAGAGGTACCGTCAAACATAAAACGTTTATTATAAACACACGGTAAAGGGGTTAGGGAAAATGGGCTGAGCTGGAACCAAGAAATGAAATAATATGGTCCAACACCCCTAAACTGAACTTGCCTGCCTCAAGAACTGCTTAGCTAAATACTAACCAATACAAAAGTACAGTGGGTGGTCCGCTCAGTTCTAACTAGTGTTTTTAGACAAAGTTTTCCTACGGGTTGTGTATGCCCAATGGTGACTTGCTACAAAACCCTTTTCCCAGGGACACAGGAACAAACAAAAACACACAGGTTGAACAAGGACTAAACAGCACACAGCAAACAATTGACTAGACAACACCAAACAAAACACCACAGCAACACATACTCACATGAAACAAAGTGAGATGTACAGTATCTCACAGAAGTGAGTACACCCCTCACATTTTTGCAAATATTTGATTATATCTTTTCATGTGACAACACTGAAGAAATGATACTTTGCTACAATGTAAAGTAGTGAGTGTACAGCTTGTATAACAGTGTAAATGTGCTGTCCCCTCAAAATAACTCAACACAGCCATTAGTGTCTAAACCGCTGGCAACAAAAGTGAGTACACCCCTAAGTGAAAATGTCCAAATTGGGCCCAAAGTATATTTTGTGTGGCCACCATTATTTTCCAGCACTGCCTTAACCCTCTTGGGCATGGAGTTCACCAGAGCTTCACAGGTTGCCACTGGAGTCCTCTTCCACTCCTCCATGACGACATCATGGAGCTGGTGGATGTTAGAGACCTTGCGCTCCTCCACCCTCCGTTTGAGGATGCCCCACAGATGCTAAATGGGGTTTAGGTCTGGGGTATACCCTCAGCTTCTTTAGCAAGGCAGTGGTCGTCTTGGAGGTGTGTTTGGGGTCGTTATCATGTTGAAATACTGCCCTGCGGCCCAGTCTCCGAAGGGAGGGGTTCATGCTCTGCTTCAGTATGTCACCGTACATGTTGGCATTCATGGTTCCCTCAATGAACTGTAGCTCCCCAGTGCCGGCAGCAGTCATGGAGCCCCAGACCATGACACTCCCACCACCATGCTTGACTGTAGGCAAGACACACTTGTCTTTGTACTCCTCACCTGGTTGCCGCCACACACGCTTGACACCATCTGAACCAAATAAGTTTATCTTGGTCTGATCAGATCACAGGACATGGTTCCAGTAATCAGCAAACTGTTTGTGGGCTTTCTTGTGCATCATCTTTAGAAGAGGCTTCCTTCTGGGACGACAGCCATGCAGACCAATTTGATGCAGTGTGCGGCGTATGGTCTGAGCACTGACAGGCTGACCCCCCACCCCTTCAACCTCTGCAGCAATGCTGGCAGCACTCATACGTCTATTTCCCAAAGACAACCTCTGGATAT
>JACXGI010013096.1:0-21477 GCA_016801175.1 Esox masquinongy | reverse complement strand
GGCTGCTCCAAATGCTAGTTCCACAGCAGCTGTCACCAACGACACCGCTGCTCCTTCATCAAATGCCCCTCCATCTTCTAGTGAAGGATCTCTGAGTCTTCAGTTCAGTCTAAACCAGAGCTTCACCTCAGATCTCTCCAACTTGTCTTCTCCAGCTTACCAGACTCTGGCTGCCACAGTGGTCTCGCAGGTTAGTACTGATCTCATGTTGATCTCATAATCAACATACATCCGTTAGGGGTCTAATCCATTTCACCTTCAGTAAATTCTGGTGTCTTGTAATTCTAATTGGTACCACCTTTAGGTAAAGTGTATGTGGAACTGGAATTTGTTTTAACTTTCTAAATTTCTGAATTGAATTGACCTCAACCCCAATATACACAACCCATGACAGACAGGAAAAAATATCAAAACAAAGCTTTCTTCATGTCTACAGTTTTCTGTTAATTCTGGTAAACTCTGGTCATCTTTTAACAGAGTTAACAAGATGAATGTGTCAGTTGTTGTTCATCACAATCTCATCCAGTAGCCTTGAGTTCTCTGGATTTGGATGAATGTGTCAGTTGTTGTTCATCACAATCTCATCCAGTAGCCTTGAGTTCTCTGGATTTGCGAGCTGTTCAGAGATCTGGCCCATTTAATCTAATAACAAATATTTATGGACTGGTATCCACCCACATGATTCTGCTCTTAATATGATTTATCAAAAATGTTTGGAAGAAAAGTGATATTACCTTCTACCTTGCAGTCAGGTGATTACTGGCCCTGTTTTAATTTGTAATGAAATGGTGGTGACCTTCAGTAATTATGTGATGATCTTTAAAGGTGAACACAGTGTTTTCCAAAACCACAGGCTTTCTTCGATCTCTTGTCAACTCATTCAAGTAAGTGTGTAAATTCGTTGAGGATAATAATTTATGCTTATTTAAAAATAACAGTTGTGATAATTAATACATTTATCATAGCTCCTAAAATGTTAATTTATCTATTTCACGTTCTCTGGCAATATAACCACATTTCCTTGCCAATAAAGCCCATTAGAATTGAAGTTAATGATTTTAGAGGGTTGTCATTGTTCTCTTCTCCTGTGTAGGAGTGGATCTGTCGTCACCAACATGACTCTGGTGTTTGCCAACAAATCTGTGGTTCCCAGCATTGCCAGCATTCTGTCAACCTTCTCCAACAGTAGCACCTCCCTGACCATTTTACCTAATAGCATCACTGGTAAGTATTCACAGTCAGGGGCGGACTGACCATCAGGCATTTCAGGCAAATGGCAGATGGGCAAGTCAATTTTTAGCCAAGAGGACCTGTAGTCTCTCACTTGGATTTGTTGCCAGAGTGGATTATTATCAGGCTTATTTGTGGGCCTATTTTGGGATCTAGGTAAATAAATGGGCCGTACATAAGAAATGCCAGGGCCAACAACTGGTCCCAGTCCACCTTTAGTCACCATCGGCATAGAACTAAAGATCTACAAGACATTTCAACAGAAAATTAAGATTATATAATTCACTGAACAATATTTCTGTTTTCTTACTTTTCAGTGACATCAATGAGTTCAGGAAGTGCTCCCCGACCCATTATCTCCTCTCTGACATCTTTACCTGGCATTTTGGCACTGCTAATGGTACAGCTGTTGGCTAGCTAATAACCTGTGTCACTGATAATGATACAGGTGTTGGCTAGCTAAAAACCTGTGTCACTGATAATGATACAGCTGTTGGCTAGCTAAGAACCTGTGTCACTGATAATGATACAGCTGTGGGCTAGCTAATAGCCTGGCTGTGGTGGTACTGGTTTAACCAATGAACTGTTTCCCAGCTCTCAGAGATAGCCTAAATATGTATGTACTAAGGGGTGACAACCAAATCCTTTTGTAGCCTATAGTTGTTTCTGCTTTAAAAAAATGTTTCTGTTTTTTATATGTTAGTTAATCATTGTTCCCTCTTAAATTATTCCCTAATAACTTTGTAACTACTTACGTTTGAATATGTCACAATCTTCTTCACTCTTAAAATATATCCATTCATACAGAATTTTATACAGTATGGCAAACATTTCTCTTGTTCATGCATCTTGGTGGGTTTTATTAGTTTAATGACCAAAACACTCACATAGTGTAGGCCGTTCTCTCTGTGAACTCCAAAAGTATTTGGACAGTAACATGTTTTATTTTTTCGGCTCTGCATTCCAGCGCTCATATTTAGGAATTCCGTTATAAGTATGGGATTAACGCACAGAGGCACCAAAGTGTGTTAGTACAATTACTTGCAAAAATACAAAATTGTATTTACATATTATGTAAATGTTATTTATGTTTTTTTCACAATAATTGTTGTAGTCTGAATAGGCCCCCCAAAAATAAATTGTATGTTACTGTAGCTAAGATGCCGCCATCTTGATACTTCTCCATAGACCCCTTTTCTGTGTAAAAGGCATGTAATGCATCAATTTGCACAATTTATCGTTTGGAAACAAGAAACCAGAGCCGGTTATTGTCAGGTGAGGGCATTTTGGGTAATAAATTGGGCAAACTAGAACATTGTATTATCACCGATTGTGTGGCAAGGTCAATTCTACAGAACATGAGCCAGCTGAATGGTCCCTTTGGCTGTGTATATATGGTCTTCATAAAGGAGAAAGATGTGCTGACAGGGTCTAATCCAAGTTAAAATAGTCCAACGCTACTGTCTAGTAGTCATGATACATTTAACATTTAATGTCAAGCAGTATATTTAGTGAGACATGTGCATGGGGTCAAAGGGCACAGTGCCCCAACGACTACACCTTATTTTGACTTAATAAATGATGTGCCTACAATTTACATTCACTCAGGTTGTCAGGGAAAACAAAACAGGTTTCCTGCTAACTCAGGGCCACAGCAATTCATGGTAGGTTTGTCCATTGACTCCAATAGACTCTTTATATAACACCTCCCAACACAATACCCACAGCCCCAAGGTTGTTTTAGAATGCAAATTAAAATACAAACTGCTTTTGTTTTACAGTCCGGTTATTTTTAAAGGGATTTTACCGGCACTCTACTGTCATCCCTTTTGTTTTACAGTCCAGTTGATCTTAAAGGGATATTACCTGCACTTATTTCTATCCTAGTCAAAGATTAAATTTCTAAGAGGGACTTGGTCCAATGTGACCTACTTGAGGAGCAATATGTGCCACTATGGGTTTTCCCTTGGTTTCTAACTACGCAATGTGTTTGGGAGGCATATTCTACACACAGACAAATATAACATCAGATACAAGTAACATAGCCCACTGAATACAGTCAATATGACTTTCATACATTTTATTTTTCCACCAAGGGAGCCAGCAATCTCAACTCCATACCCTACCATGCAGAGCGAATGGGCCAGTCTCAACACCATACTCTAGCATGCAGAGCAAATGGACCATATACAGTGGATATAAAAAGTCTACACACCCCTGTTAAAATGCCAGGCTCTTTTGATGTAAAAGAATGAGAAAAAGATAAATCATGTCAGGACTTTTTCCACCTTTAATGTGACCTACAATGTGAACAATTCAATTGAAAAACAAACTCAAATCTTTGAGGGGGAAAAATAAAAAATAAACATCTCACAATAACCTGGTTGCATAAGTGTGCACACCCTTAAACTAATACTTTGTTGAAGCACCTTTTGATTTTATTACAGCACTCAGTCTTTTTGGGTAGGAGTCTATTAGCATGGCACATCTTGACAAGGCAATATTTACCCACTCTTCTTTGCAAAAGTGCTCCAAATCTGTCAGATTGCGAGGACATCTCCTGTGCACAGCCCTCCTCAGATCACCCCACAGATGTTCAACTGGATTCAGGTCTTGGCTCTGGCTGGGCCATTCCAAAACATTAATCTTCTTCTGTTGAAGCCATGCTTTTGTGGATTTGGATGTGTGTTTTGGGTCATTGTCATGCTGAAAGGTGAACTTCCTCTTCATCTTCAGCTTTCTAACGGATGTCTGAAGGTTTTGTGACAAAATTGCCTGGTATTTGGAACTGTTCATAATTCCCTCCACCCTGACTAAGGTCCCGGTTCCAGCTGAAGAAAAACAGCCCCAAAGCATGATGCTGCCACCACCATGCTTCACTGTGGGTATGGTCATCTTTGGGTGATGTGCAGTGTTGTTTTTGCGCCAAACATACCTTTTGGAATTATGGCCAAAAAGTTCAACCTTGGTTTCATTAGACCATAACAGATTTTCCCACATGCTTTTGGGGGACTTGATGTTTGTTTTTGCAAACTTCAGCCGGGCTTGGATGTTTTTCTTTGTAAGAAAAGGCTTCCGTCTTGCCACCCTACCCCATAGCCCATTCATATGAAGAATACGGGAGATTGTTGTCACATGTAGCACACAGCCAGTACATGCCAGAAATTCCTGCAGTTCCTTTAATGTTGCTGTAGGCCTCTTGGAAGCCTCCCTGACCAGTTTTCTTCTTGTCTTTTCATCAATTTTGGAGGGACGTCCAGTTCTTGGTAATGTCTCTGTTCTGCCATATTTTCTCCACTTGGTATATCTAATGCTTTGGACATTCTTTTGTACCCTTCTCCTGACTGATATATTTCAACAATGAGATCCCTCTGATGCTTTGGAAGCTCTCTGCGGACCATGGCTTTTGCTCTGAGATGCAACTAAAGAAAATGTCAGGAAAATCCTACTAGAAAAGCTGAACTTTATTTGTGATTAATCAGAGTCACTTTAAATGATGGCAGGTGTGTAATGACTTCTATTTAACATGAGTTTGAATGTTATTGGTTAATTCTGAACACAGCCACATCCCCAGTTATAAGAAGGGTGTGCACACTTATGCAACCAGGTTATTGTAAGGTTTTTATTTTTCATTTTTCCCCCTCGAAGATTTCAGTTTGTTTTTCAATTGAAGTGTTCACATTATAGGGCACATTAAAAGTGGAAAAAGTTCTGACATGATTTGACTTTGTCTCATTCTTTTACATCACAAACATCTGGCAATTTAACAGGGGTGTGTAGACTTTTTATATCCACTGTACTTCACACTGAATAAAATAAAAATAATTCTGTCATTTTGGGTGTGGCCATGTACTTGCAATATGAAGACTTCAGAAAAAGGGTTGTGGCTCACTGCACTGGAAACAACACAAAATCATCATCATCATCATCTATAAGGATCAGCACAGGTATGACGCAAAGGGAATGTCTTTAAACCCAAATATATACCTAAATGTATCATACAAGTCCCCATATGATCCATATTCCTATCCATATAGGATTGATCCACAATCCTATCCGTATAGGATTGATCCATATTCCTATCCGTATAGGATTGATCTATATTCCTATCCGTATAGGATTGATCCATATTCTTATTCTTATAGGATTGATCCAAATTCCTATCCGTATAGGATTGATCCATATTCCTATCCGTATAGGATTGATCCATATTCCTATCCGTATAGGATTGATCCATATTCCTATCCGTATAGGATTGATCCAAATTCCTATCCGTATAGGATTGATCCAAATTCCTATCCGTATAGGATTGATCCAAATTCCTATCCGTATAGGATTGATCCAAATTCCTATCCGTATAGGATTGATCCAAATTCCTATCCGTATAGGATTGATCCATATTCCTATCCGTATAGGATTGATCCATATTCCTATCCGTATAGGATTGATCCATATTCCTATCCGTATAGGATTGATCCAAATTCCTATCCGTAAAGGATTGATCATATATATATTACAGCACATTTCATAGTCACCTCATTTGTGGATACAACAGAGGATACAGTCTGGACAGCAAGGAGCATAAACAAAAAAAGTATTTGGACAATTGGCTTTACAGCTGTTTGTTATAAACAAGCAGGTGTACTTGTTATAAACAAGCAGGTGTACTTGTTTGCAGAGTTATTGTAAAAGAGAGGTGTCAGTATCTAGAACGGTCTATAGGCTCTGCATTTACATCTGGAAGCTGTTGCTGGTGTCTGACAACATAAGGACCAAAAAGGTGTGAATGGAGTCCAAGCTGGGCACCATGATGCCTGCAAATCAGAATAAACAGACCAGAGACACTCCAGGAGGTGAGTCACACACTACCAGCCTATAAAAGAGGATAGAACTCTCCGCGACTCAAGCCGATTACTTTGTAAAGCTGGAATCATATTTCCCCAAAATTATTGAATATCAGTCAACCTGCCTGTCACTGACACCTTCGATTAACAATAGCTCCTTTTGATCAGCTGCGTACCATGCAGCTCAGATTTTTGAAAACGCATGTTAGCTATCTAAGCAACAACTAATTAGCTGTTAAGGTTTTGGTGTATTCCAGGGCTTTCGCTAGGAACACTGTGTCCACTGGAGAATTATAGAAGACTGCGACAATGTTACGATCAGTGGGCCCTGCCAAGCCATGGACTCCGTGAATCATGCCTACCTTTGGTGCACTGGACTGACTGGCAAGTTCCCATGGCAACACAAAGGAATCCTAGAGGCGATCGGCGTGTTGACCACGCCCCCCCCATTTAGAAACTCCACCCACTGTTTCGGGGACACGCACATTTCGTAACCCATGGTTATCCATTGCACGCATTGAAAAACTGAGCAAAAAGCATCTAAATACTCCCGCAACTCAGAGGCGGAGCTTTAATGGGTGCGATGGGTGCGCACCCATTAAAGTTTCTTATGGTTGAAAAGTTACAGCAAGCATGAAAAAATTATATTATGATTAATTTGCTACATACTATTTAGTTGACATTGAAACGATAAACATCTTTATGTTTTATGATTCAATAATGCATTTTATGATCGACTAATTTGTGAAGGTGGAGTGTAGCCAGCGTTGCCAGATAAGACAGTTTCCCGATTAATTGGGCTATTTTTAATGACAGTGTGCGGTTTTTATGAGGAGTTTGCAGGTGATTGGGCCTATATTCTCAGTGAATCTGGCAACTCTGGGTATAACGTCGAATTTTGTCGGCTCGTTTGCTATGGATCTGAACAGTGGAAAATTAAGTAACAAAACATAAAAATGGAACGTATATATGTCTGCACTCAGCGGAAAGAAAAACAATACATTATAAAAAATAGAATGATATGTGCCCTTGAGAAATGTCTTTGGTTAAGTTGTTGAGCAGCAGAAGCAAAGAAAATGGATAGATCTGACGTTACAATGACAGGAGCAGCATCGCGGCTTATAGCGAAAGGGGATTACAGTTATGATCCAGGTCCAAAAGCAGCTAGCAGTGAAGTTTTGTAACTGCAGGTACGTTTTGTTGTTGTCTAATAACAAGCTTCTGTTCATCATGGTACGTGAAACGTATGTACATTTTTCGGAGAATAGTACTAAATATTTATATTATCTGCCTATCTTTTAGTTGGGAAATCAGGTAGGGGTGGGCCTCGGCGGCTAAGGTTCGCACCCATAGGAGAGAAAGCTAAGCTCCGCCACTGCCGCAACTATTTATTATTTTTTATTATTATTTCCATACCTCATATTATCCTGAATATATCCATAAACGATTTGCCTAGTCTAGCTGTAGCGGAGAGATATGTAGATGTTTTAAACAAATTGGATACTGAGGCTCTGAATTCCTGCTGCCAATTCTTTACCATTTCTGGACAAACATCCCCACCAAGTGGCCCAGGCAGTGTTTTCATATCCAGACATCTTTTCTTACCTCACTGAATCTCCAGGTAATTTAATTAATGCATTCTTCAGTCATTAATTGAAAACATAGATTGTTTGAAACTGCCAGCTATTAATTAGCGATCTATTGTGGCTGCAAAGTAGCTAACACATTAGCTAGCATACTCGGTGTGTTCATTCAACTCAGCTAACAAATGAAAAATAAACCTTCACATCAGACCATTTTAGTCCAAGTTCTTTTAACAGTCAGTGCAGAAACGATCATGCCAAATACAAACCCGCACTACGGCAGTGAGGCACCCGGAAGCAGAGGCTCCCACCCAGCTAGCAATTTTCTAATTGACGTTGTCAGTTGGTCGCTAGCATGTCGTAGCAACGTGGTATTTTTAAGGTTGTCGGTTCGTAATCGCGAATCCCAGCTAAGTTCATTTCTGTTCAGGCAACTTCTTGACAGTTTTCTCCAACCTTGTGTTTACCTGCTCCAAATGTTCCATGAAATCTTAAATGTGCACAACACATTTCAGCGGGGTTCTACACTGACGTTTAGTTTTACAGTGAGGTATTATGTATAAATATTATACATTTATTTTATCAACCCCTTCCCAGATATAATAATGGCAATGCTGTTAGATCACCAGTCCAGACATTTTCTCCTAGCAAATTACATGACATATCCTGTAATATACAAGAGCCCCATATGTAGCAAAAAAATATATACATTTACAAACAAACCAGAACATTTATGTAATTTAAAAAATATTTTATTTATCACGCATCTCACACTCCCAAGTTGGTCAATAGCACAGAAATTAAAATCAGAACTGTGTGGGACGTCATTACCATCAGGAAGGATAAAGTAGCAAATCTCATCTAGTTAACTCCGATGAAACTGTAGATTTTCAATCGCAATAGCCATGATAAACAGTATTTTTTTCTGCTAGTAGAGTTCTATCCTTCTCCAATCATTGACATTTTTGTTCCAGCTATCAACTGATCAAATTTAGAAATATTATCAAACTGGACATTTTACAAATAATTAAAATATAAGAACACAAGCCAATATGAATGCTTTACTCTTCATTGGGTTCTTTTCTTTTCAAATGCTGAAAAATTGTGAAATCATGAAGATAAGAAAAAATTAACAATAAATTGAAACAAACAATTAATATTATCCAACTGACAAAATACAATCACACAAGCAAAGACGGACACTTTGCTCTTCCTTGTTGTCAGAAATGAGTCTGAGTGGTCTTCAATTCTATCTTCACCTTCTGCCATTGGACCCGTTGCTGCACCTGGACATGGACAATGAAAACCAGTTTAAAAACAGTATAAAACAGAGTGTCAACCATTTGATTCAATTCGTTCATAATTTATTTATATCACTTTCACAATTTTGTCAAATATCTTGTTGAATCATTACTTGTGGAACTCATAGTAAAAATCTTTACATTTGAGTACCTGTGAGGTGACTCGATGTTCATCTATGTTTGAAAAAAGTTACCAACCAAGCTAGTTAGTAGTTGACTTACTGTACTGTACTGTAGCTTGCTAACGTTTGAGCTAACGTTACTTGGCTTGCTAGACAGTCCTGTTATTCGATGGGAACTACCAAAGTGATTTTAGCTATATGACAGATAGTTATGTATCTGCTTTGTTAAGAAGCTAAATACGCTTACCTGAGATTCCTTGTCCAGAAATGATGACGGTGCTCCACAAATGATGTCGGCTTAACGAACTAAACTGATGTTTAACGTAGTCGTACAGCACCGTTTGCTAGCTGCAGTAGCTAGTTAGCCAGATATACTTTAAAAGAAAACTTGCGCTACCTGCAGTAGTTAGCCAGGTATATTACAGTACTATAATGTAGGCAACACGACTAAATTAGAAAATAACTGGAAAACTGGAAAATAAATAAATTGGAAAATTGCTAGATTAGAAAACGAAAGTATGATTAACATCAATGATTATAACATTTCTAAATAGCAATAACTACTGTAGGCTAACCAGAGTAGCAGAAGAGTACTGGTGAAAACTCACAGACATGACTAAATCAGAACATAAATCAGAATTATCTTAAACTGGAGTAATGTCTGCTGAGGTACTGTAAACTTCTGATGACTATTTAGGAGTACAAACTATAACGAACAAGAAATGGCGGGACGCTCGAGCTGTGGCACATCTGTGCCTGTACAGTTTTCAATTTGTGTACGCATTCCGTCTGTGTTGTGGGAGATTATAAAGAACTATTTGAATTGGTCTGAATTGCGGTGATTGGGGAATTCTTGTGACTCTAAAGATCTTCAGGTGAACTTTGAAATATTTGGAATATGTGGTTTCCGATGCGGTGGCAGCAATGACATTGTAAGCAAAAGTACGTTGTAGCAACGAAAATAGGAGTTAATATTTCCCGGTTGTAGTTACGTAAGATCGTTACCAAACTGGTACGAAAGTTGTTACATTGTCAGTACGTCCTGTAATTACGTTTCTGCTACATCCTGAGCAGGTAAGGAAGATTACCAATTATGTGGTCATGCAATTACCTTCGGATAACGTTGCCACAACGTTTTGAGAAGGTAATGTCATGACATAACCAATCCATTACCAATCCATAACGTCAAGGTTGGTCGTGTTTACGTAACGTGTTAGCTGGGAAGACAGCTGGATGACCTTAGGCCTCAGACCAAAATATTTTTTTTGGGATAAATTATGAATATATATTAAAATGTTTGTTTCAATACCTACCGAGGTATAGAAAATGCCAGTACAAATCCCCCACTTTACCACCTCCAAAACACACCTAGACCATCACATTGCCTAAGTATTACGATGGGCCGTTCTTTTTCTGGTTTAACAAACAATAACCGCAACGACAGTGGACAAAAACAGGAGGGGATGCCTTTAAACAGTAATGACGAAAGTCTCTATTTTCAGTGTTTCATAATTTATTAGATGTGAAAATAAAAAGATAAGTAGAAACCAGTGTTTTAAAACATTGATATATTGATATGATTTTCAGTGACATGCCCAAAATAAATATTTGTAAATATTATAAAGATATTGGTAAATTTAAATGTAAATATGATTATGAAAGAGTGAATTATGATAATATAACTCAATATAAAAAGCAAACAAATTATACAACAGCATTTTGATGTAACACATTTTCTAATGTCGGAATACTGTCACTCAACATTTTGTTATTGTTTTTAATATTTTTCAATCACTTAATTATGATTACTTTAAATATTCACATTTACTCTACCAGGATATAAGCTAGCCAGAATCTGTTTCATTAGTATTGCCAGGCCGTTGGTTAGCCAGCAGCAGTACCGTTGACAGTGGTAGGCTATTAGCTATCCATAGATGTACTATTAGCAGTGACCCCGACTATAAATTAGCTAGCAGCTGTACCATAAGCAGTGCCAAAGTGACAGGAAAGGTCGCCAGAGAGAAGACACTGTGTCTGGGAGAATTTCCAGAACTTGTTGTTGAAACTGAAAAATGTAGGGAAAACAGATACAGTTTATTAAATGAGAAATGTTGATTAATCATTTCATGTTCCTGTTAGAGTGTTGATCTACATATAAGCGTGATAATTGTAATCTTGTGTCCAATTTAGACACGGCAATCCCCCTGACACCGTATACCTACCAGTGATGCTTCCGGGTACAATGTTCAGGGAGGTGTTACTGTTGGTGAAGGTCGTCTGTACGCTGGTGGTGCTGGGAACCACAGTTTTGTTGGCAAACAGCAGGGTCATGTCAGTGACTACAGATCCACTCCTGTTCGGAAGCAAAGAGAACATGGTCAACCCTCATATCATCATCTTCGGAGAGGCTTCATTGAAAAATGTGTTCACATTGCCAGTGAAATAGACAGTAAAGAAAAATGAAATGAACAATGAGAAATAAATTCATTATCAAAACTCTCAACGAGGGATTAAATAAATTAACATAACTTCTTTCAGTCACTAAGAATTTGAATATTTACTTGAATGAGTTGACAAAAGACCTGATGAAGCCGGGAGTGTTGGAGAACACTTTGTTCACCTGCATTGAAAGATTAGCACATAAGTATTATATTACATAGTTAGTTTGTTCCTTTTTTGATTTTGTACATTAATGCGTGTTCCTTTTGCTGCTCTATTTAGTTAAGACATTTTTTTTCTATGTTTGAAAAAAAACAGCATATATTTTTATTTATTGTCCTGTATTGTCAATGATTTTTCCTGTGTTTATTAAAACATATTTTAAACAAATAAATAGATTTTGACACCAACTCTGGTGTATTTTGCTGATATGACATGTGGATACTAACCTGCGAGACCACTGTGGCAGCCAGAGTCTGGTAAGCTGAGGAAGACGGGTTGGCGAGATCTGAGGTGAACAGCTGGTTGAGACTGAACCGAAGATCCAGGGTACCTTGACTAGGAGGGTTAGTTGCTGGTGTGGTTGTTGCAGTTGACGTAGAAGTGGCAGTTGTGGCAGGAGTGGCTGTTGCAGCATTTGTGGCAGTTGCTGCTTGAGTGGCAGCTGCGGCATGAGCAGCTGTTGTGGCAGGAGCAGCAGGAGCGGCAGTTGCGGCAGGAGCGACAGTAGCAGCAGGAGCAACAGTTGCAGCAGTAGCGGCAGGAGCAACAGTTGCGGCAGGAGCGACAGTAGCGGCAGGAGCGACAGTAGCGGCAGTAGCGACAGTAGCGGCAGGTGCGGCAGTAGCGGCAGGAGCAACAGTTGCGGCAGGAGCGGCAGTTGCGGCAGGAGCGGCAGGAGCAACAGTTGCGGCAGGAGCGACAGTAGCGGCAGGAGCGGCAGTTGCGGCAGTAGCGGCAGGAGCAACAGGAGCGGCAGTTGCGGCAGGAGCAACAGTTTCGGCAGGAGCGACAGGTGTGGCAGTCACAGTAAGAGATGCTATTGCGTCAGGTAATGTTGGGGGAAAGGGTAGAACATGAATGGTTATGGCATTCTGGAAGCGGAGGGTATGAATTTGTAGCAGTTATCTTACCTGGTGACATGATCATAACATTTTAATGAGCCAAAGATGAGACATTTCTTGTTTGTAGTGTTGCTATGTGATTGTGCTCATAGTGTGTTTATGGGTTGGTGCAGGTGTTCCATTGACATGTAGTGACAGAGTTGGATGTGATGTGGTTATGTCATACACACTAATGTTGTAGCTACAGATGATGAAACAAGATGTGTTCATATGTTGACTCTGTGTGGTCATACAATGTAATATCAATGGTTTTAGGGGAAATTGTTGCTTTTGGGAAACTTGTAAAATAGACACAAATGATCTATTTGACATTTCTAACAGGTACATGACAGATGGATTTCTATAGTTGATAAGTTGATGTAATGGATTTTGTTGTTGTTGTTTTGTTGTTGTAGGTATGTTGATATAATGGATTATGTAGTGGTAGTAGTAGTAGTAGTAGTATGTAGTGATGGCCATACGAGGCTTCAATATCGTTCTTCTAGCAGCAGGATATTATGCTAGCAGCCCTAACTCAGATTTTCTTTTTCAAAATAAAAGCCATCATTGATATATGTAAGGCAATATATTTAGCAATCTAGTCTGCACATTTTATGTTTAATGTCCGTTTCGATATTGTTTGTGTCTGTTCTTTTTTACAAACGATATTGTTAACTATATTGCCGTATAAATTTCAGTGATGGCTTTTCTTGTGATAAAGAAAATCTGAGTGCTGCCAGCATAATATCCTGCTGCTAAAATAACGCTAATGAAGCCTAGTTTGGCCATCATTAGTAGTAGGTTTGTTGATATAATGGATTATGTAGTAGTAGTAGTAGGTATGTTGATATAATGGATTATGTAATAGGTATGTTGATATAAGGGATTATGTAGTAGGTATGTTGACATAATGGATTATGTAGTGGTAGTAGTAGTAGTAGTAGGTATGTTGATATAATGGTTAATGTAGTAGTAGTAGTGTGTATGTTAAAATAATGGATTATGTTGTAGTAGTAATAGTAGTAGTAGTAGTAGGTATGTTGATATAATGGATTATGTAGTAGGCATGTTGATATAATGGATTATGTGGTAGTAGTAGTGGGTATGTTGATATAATGGAATATGTTGTAGTAGTAGTAGTAGTAGTAGTAGTAGTAGTAGGTATGTTGTTATAATGGATTATGTTGTAGTAGTAGTAGTGTGTATGTTGTTGCATGTAAAGGAACATTACCTATTGTTGACATATTTTGGGCTGATGTTGTCCCCAATAGTCCTGTTAGAAAACGATATAGGAAAATGTCAGGCAAGAATACATTCCAGTCCATTATAATGTATATCCACCATATATAGATACAGAACCAAGATCCACCTGACAGTCATCAGTCTAATTTTACCATCCTTAGATATTACACTATGACTCTTTCAGAAGGCTGACATTCTGTGATGGAGATGTCCTTCTGGTCCCACGTGAAAAATAAGCATCACACACACACACACACACACACACACACACACACACACACACACACACACATTTTACCTGCCAGCATCAGCAGAATCATTAGATGTTTAATTTCCTCCATGTCCTCTTAGGATCCTGTTGACATATACAACATCAGTCCATGTATGTGTACAACATCAGTCCATGTATGTGTACAACATCAGTCCACGATGTGTACAACATCAGTCCATGTATGTGTGCAACATCAGTCCATGTATGTGTGCAACATCAGTCCATGTATGTCTACAACATCAGTCCATGTATGTCTACAACATCAGTCCATGTATGTCTACAACATCAGTCCATGTATGTGTACAACATCAGTCCATGTATGTGTACAAGATCAGTCCATGTCTACAACATCATTCAAGTCAATTTGCAATCCACTCATTACTTCTAATTAATTATTTTTGATGAGTGTGATTTTTATTTTATTTAAATGGCATTTATTTTTATTTAAATGGCATTTAATTGTGAAAAGTAATAATTCTAAGGCAATAAGCACTATTCTTCACTGTTTTTGAATAAACCCAGAATACCAAAAAACTTGTTTTAGAATTAACCCAGAATACTGAAAAACTTGTTTTAGAATTAACCCAGAATACCAAAAGACTTGTTTTAGAATTAACCCAGAATACTGAAAAACTTGTTTTAGAATAATCCTAAATGCGTCAGCCTTTCATAAGAGAGGTTCTGCCTTAAACTAGTGAGATTGCGTTTTTTTCTGTAGTAACGGAATGCAATGACGTGTGTTGAATGATTATGCACAGTTTCTATACATGGCTTTGATATTTTGAACGTGTCATGGTGCTGACCTGTTGGGCTCTTTCCTGGCAAACGGTGTGTTTTTACTTACAGCTCGATGTTGTATGTTTCAGTTGATTCTCTCTGATAATGTGCATATAAGCAATATGCTGCACTACTAAATAATTGATATCACTAAATAAACCCTGTCTTTAAAATGCACCCATTTCATCAGAAATTATGTTTCAATTAGTATATTTAGTACCGCTCTATATTATTATTTACTGTACACAAAGATAAACAAGCCAATCTTCAGGCTTAATTTAACGTTGACAGTCATCCAGTGCACGACAATTGTTGTTGTTTTTGGTTAATTAAAATAGACAAATACTAAGTGGAAGGGCCATTCACTACTTGTAAATTAAAAACAAGATAAAAAGTTTGGGTAAATACATGGCCAAGACTAATGAATGACTGCAAAAACGTTTTTCAAACCATGATGTATTTTGTGTTCCATTAGCTAGACAAGCCTTGATGTCCCAATACGCTGGACTAACCTTGAGTTATATCTCCATTGTCAAGACCAACCAGTGGGCTGAATGGTGAATAAGGGGACCACAATGTAATGCTTTCTTTTATCCAGTTATCCCGAAGACAGATAAAGACTAGAGCTTTATGTTATTAATGATTTTTTTATTATCCATCTTAATTTGATGCAATTTGAGTAGCTGTTTTTTAAATTACTCGACGGTATGATGAGTTTTGGCTGGATTTAATCCGGACCACATTATAAATTGCCTCTGTGGAGCAACTAGGCTGCATTTACATGGACAACCAAATTATTATTACTTTCTTCATTCATTGGTATTTTGATCAATTCAGTCAGTGGAGAAAAAGATGTGGCGTGAAAAAGCTCATTTGATTGGTAAAATACCATTCCATTTTTTTGTCAGCCAAACTCTGACTTTGACCAATCACATCACATCTTTTCACATACGATTTGTTCATTCAGACCTGGAATTACAATATCTTAATAAATTTGATGATTAATTTGAAATAGAAACAATCAATCAAAAACCATCAAATACAACTGAGCTGCTTCTTACCTGAGAATAAATATTTCCTATATCCGAGATGTTGTGTCAGCCAGGAGCTACAGTAAATATAGGCCACTCAAATGAGGACTGACGCTTAAATAACTTTGAGAACTAAAGAAAACAAGGGGCGTGGGGGCTTTGTGTGATGGTGGAAAGGGGCGTTCTAACCCGTGGGACTTGTTTCTCAATCTTGGCTTTTGAAAAGTTGATTCACCTGTTTCAGGTGCCTTGTCTCGTACTTTAGCCATGGCTGTAAGGAGGGGTTAGCAGAGTTAGGGTGAGGGGATGCAAACGAGTCATCCTGAAAACATCCTTGGAATTTTAAGCATCTGTTTATTTAGGTGACTCTAAGGGATTTCTTCACGAATCTCACCAGACTATACATTTCATGCAAGGTCCTAGCCCTCGCTTACAAAGTGAATTAGTCCTTGGCTCAGCTGAAAGAGTCAGTGGAAGACTGATACACCTCACAAACAGAAACCAGATAAAGCTTGGGGATGTTAGCTGAGTCCGGTGGATTAGGAATTACAGATCCACATGTACGCTCCCTCAGACCTTCAGCTTCCACTGCAGATGCTCTCCCTTTCCTTGGTGAAAGCCTCTCAGAATCCATCCTTAGCTTGAATTCCCACAAAAGTGTTAGTACAATAAGTGGGTTGAGGGGGTCTTTACTTCCAGAAACCCAGGTCCTTGTTCAGTTAAATAACCAGTTGCAAAAATCATCAAATAATTTATGTAATTATGAACCTCAGTTTAAACAACATGCAATGATGACACAAAAACATTTAGGACCAATCAATGTTTATTCAAAATCTCAAACAGTAAAGAGCTCTGATGCTCATTACAAATGTCACAAAATAATAATAAATGCAGATCACATGTTTCTGCCCTCATTGTCTTACTGTCCTTCAAGACTCCTATCACACAGTTATTTGTCTAATACCAACATATGAGAAGCACTTCATTTTTAATTAAAATCAATGATTTTACCTTATAATACTACCTTATGTTTTTCTCACCCCATACAAAAAGAGTTGAGGTCTCACATGAAAATTTGGAAAGGCTCACTAAAAAGATTGTAGGCATTTCTACAAAATATCTACATAACTAAATATCATAGTCACACAATTTTAAAATATTAAAATCACACTTCGCTCTAATAAAGCAAAGAGTATGATATAAAATTGATTTACAGTACATCCATCATAGTTCACACCTACAGAATAAAGGATGTTCTTCTTCTCACTCCACCCTCATTTTCTTTTTAGGTTTATTATCTATTTATTATTATATTATTATTAGCTCTTATAACCCAGTATGAAACTCTCCAAACACATTGAACCCCATCTCTGTGGAACCTCTATTATAATTGTCCCTCATACATCTCAAAGCCCCTTCGAGTCATTTGTAGAGTGGACCCAGAGGCTTGAGCTCTTTCACTCCTGGTTTCTGTTGATATTGAAACCAACTCTGTAACCTAATCCAGAGAGGCACAAACAGAATTCCTGCCCTGTTCTGTGTGTGTGTGTTAAGTCAATGTTTTGTGTGTGTGTAAAGTCAATGTTCTGTGTGTGTGTGTGTTAAGTCAATGTTCTGTGTGTGTGTGTTAAGTCTGTGTTCTGTGTGTGTGTGTTAAGTCAATGTTCTGTGTGTGTGTGTGTGTGTGTTAAGTCATTGTTCTGTGCGTGTGTGTGTGTTTAGTAAGTGTTCTGTGTGTGTGGGTGTGTTAGGTCAGTGTGTTAAGTGTGTGTGTGTGTGTTTAGTCTGTCCACACACACTCTCCTGTCTCTGATATTAAGCATATCTCCAGAGCCTTGCATCTCTTTTCAACGTTGTCATGTGGAATCATTATCTGACATGTTGCAATTTCCAACTCTATCTAATGGCAGTATGATCATCCAGTTATGCTGTTTGTGCTGCTTTGATTTCAATTGTAAACTGTCTGATTCCAACCATGATTGGCTGAAAGCCGTGTGATATGACGTTCTACTCTACAGGACGAAAAATGTATAGCGTGTTGGTAGCCAGTTTATAATCACAATTAGGCACCTGAATTTCTGATATACCACATCGGAGTACTGTATCCCGTCACTCTGCATTGTGTCATACATAAAAAATGACGCTTAACTAACTTCCCCATCTCACTTTCTGACACCAAAAGATAATCCAGGGGCATATGGGGTTTTGTATGATGGGAGAAAAGAGACTGGAATTCAGAGACTGCAAGAAGACACCGGAATTTAAACTCTGGTCGACCAGTGGGACACGTTTCGCTACTCTCACACTGCAAACTGGATCAGCAGCATGGCAAGGTGGGTTGGGACAGCCAGGGGGATGCCCAGGGGCACTGACCTCCTGGAGGAGATGGGAGGGGGTATGGAACCAGTGCATGGACCTCCTGGAGGAGAGGGGAGAGAGTATGGTCCCAGGGCATTGTCCTCTTGGAGAAGAGGGGAGGGGGTATGGAACCAGGGCTCAGGTCCTCCTGGAGGAGAAGGGAGGGGGTATGGAACCAGGGCTCAGGTCCTCCTGGAGGAGAGGGGAGGGGGTATGGAACCTGGGCTCAGGTCCTCCTAGAGGAGAGGGGAGGGAGTATGGTCCTCCTGGAGGAGAGGGGAGGGAGTATG
The DNA here is from genome assembly GCA_016801175.1 of Esox masquinongy. Classification (NCBI taxonomy): domain Eukaryota; kingdom Metazoa; phylum Chordata; class Actinopteri; order Esociformes; family Esocidae; genus Esox; species Esox masquinongy. The sequence goes on along the minus strand of JACXGI010013096.1, from coordinate 2,886 downwards.
GTCCTGGAGGAGAGGGGAGGGAGTATGGTCCTCCTGGAGGAGAGGGGAGGGAGTATGGTCCCAGGGCATGGTCCTCCTGGAGGAGAGGGGAGGGGCTTGTTCCTCTGTGGGAAGGGGGAGGGGTTAGAGAGAGCATGCATAATGCGTCAAAGTTCAGCATTTTACAGTACTGTGCAAAGGTCTTAGGCCACCTAAGAAAAGGGTCTGTAATAACCCATTAATCTGAGCGGTAAGGGTCTGTTATAACCCATTAATCTGAGCGGTAATGGTCTGTTATAACCCATTAATCTGAGCGGTAAGGGTCTGTTATAACCCATTAATCTGAGCGGTAAGGGTCTGTTATAACCCATTAATCTGAGCGGTAAGGGTCTGTTATAACCCATTAATCTGAGCGGTAATGGTCTGTTATAACCCATTAATCTGAGCGGTAAGGGTCTGTTATAACCCATTAATCTGAGCGGTAAGGGTCTGTTATAACCCATTAATTTGAGCAGTAAGGGTTTGTTTCACAGAACTCTGTGTAACTGTTGTTATACATTAACATAAGAAATATGAAAACAATGAAAAGTAACAAAATGTCTTTTAGTTTTGCATCCCTTAGAATGCAAAACTAAAGAAACTCACTTTGGTCGACTGTTGTGTAAATCCTTCAAGTAGTCCTGAAGTGAATTCTTTCAAGCTTCTTGCAGGATTCACTGTCTTTCTCCAATTCACCGTAAATCTTGTTTTGACTTCTGTGGGTTTTGTTCTTTTCCCCTGTGATCCCACACAGCTTCCATTGAGGTAGGGGTCTTAGATTACAAATCTAATACTGTGACTTCCATTGAGGTGGGGGTCTTAGATTACAAATCTAATACTGTGACTTCCATTGAGGTGGGGGTCTTAGATTACCAATCTAATACTGTGACTTCTATTGAGGTGGGGTTCTTAGATTACCAATCTAATACTGTGACTTCCATTGAGGTGGGGTTCTTAGATTACCAATCTAATACTGTGACTTCCATTGAGGTGGGGGTCTTAGATTACCAATCTAATACTGTGACTTCCCTTTGCAGACATCAGCTCCCTGTAGGTCTGAATCCTCTTTGCAGAGTGTTTGGGGTCATTATCTTGGTGAAAGGTTTTTGATGTCCATTTCTTTTAAGACATGCTCAAAGCTTGTGCTATTTTGCAAAATGACAAGCAAGAATGTCTCTGGATTTACAAAATGTTACATGGATGTTGCATAGTATTTTATGAATGGCTTTAAACTATTTTCTTAGGTGGCATAAGACTTTTGCACAAAACCGTATATAAACAGAGAACCTGTATTTTGATATTCTCTCTCTCTGTATGCACCACCTGAAGTAGATTTCAACTTCAGATGGAACACACACATCGTAACTTCATCATAGCTTTTGCAAGCAGTTTCAGTTGACTTTTCCTTTTGAGGCAATTATCTACTAGAAAGTGGTGTGGTCGCCCAGGGGGTGGAAGGTGTGTGTGTGTGTGTGTGTGTGTGTGTGTGTGTGTGTGTGTGTGTCAGTAAAGGGAGGATAGACAGCACAAGGAAACATCCGGTTTTCTGGTATCTCCTTACATCTCTGCATCTCATGACCCTGTAACCATTGAGAACAACAGTCAGAGAGGAATGCAGACCCACCTCTCACCCAGCAACATTTCATTCTCATTTACCACTGTTTTACCTGCTAAACTCATTTACTACTGTTTTACTACACCTTCTTCCATTGCTTTGTGGTCCAGTTCTGGTGCTCACATGCCCATTGTAGACGCTTTCGGCAGTGGACAGGGGTCAGCATGGGCACCCTGACTGGTCTGCGGCTACGCATCCTCATACGCAACAAACTGCAATGCACTGTATGTTCTGACACCTTTCTATCAGTACCAGCATTCCCACGTGCATCAATGAGCCGTGGCCGCCCATGACCCTGTCGCCAGTTCACCGCTTTTCCTTCCTTGGACCACTTTTGATAGTTACTGACCACTGCAGCCTGGGAACACCCCACAAGGGCTGCAGTTTTGGAGATACTCTGACCCAGTCGTCATCACAATTTGGCCTTTGTCAAAGTCACTCAGATTCTTACGCTTGCCCATTTTTCCTGCTTCTAACGCAGGGGTGTCAAACCAGTTCCACAGAGGGCCGAGTGTCTGCAGGTTTTTGGTTTTTCCTGTAAATTGGTTCCCAGTTCAAACCTAAACAACCAGGTGAGGGTAGAAACTAACCAATTAGTGACCTAATTAATCAATCAAGTACAAGGTCCTCCGTGGAGGAGCCTCCAAGGTCCAAGTACCAAGTCCAACGGCCCTCCGTGGAACCGTTTTGACACCTCTGCTCTAGTCCATCAACTTTGAGGACAGAATGTTCACTTGCTGCCTAATATACAGTGGATATGAAAAGTCTACACACCCCTGTTAAAATGCCAGGTTCTTGTGATGTAAATAATGAGACAAAGATAAATCATGTCAGAAATTTTTCCACCTTTAATGTGACCTATAACGTGAACAATTCAATTGAAAAACAAACTGAAATCTTTGAGGGGGAAAAATAAAAAATAAAAAACTCACAATAACCTGGTTGCATAAGTGTCAGATTGCGAGGACATCTCCTGTGCACAGTCCTCTTCAGATCACCCCGTAATATGTGCCATATTTTCTCCACTTGATGATGACTGTCTTGATGAAGGCCTCGTGGAAGCCTCCCTGACCAGTTTTCTTCTCGTCTTTTCATCAATTTTGGAGGGACGTCCAGTTCTTGGTAATGTCTCTGTTGTGCCATATTTTCTCCACTTGATGATGACTGTCTTCACTGTGTTCCATGGTATATCTAATGCTTTGGAAATTCTTTTGTACCCTTCTCCTGACTGATATCTTTCAACAATGAGATCC
>JACXGI010013095.1:0-21459 GCA_016801175.1 Esox masquinongy | reverse complement strand
AATTCTCTTTATTCCCCCATACAGATATATCTGGAGACAGTGTGGCACTCAGTCCAACAGAGTCTGACACAATCACAGCACACACAGTTCTTATAGCCTAAGCCCCCTACCCTAGATTTTCCCGTTTTTCTGCTTTTCTGGGTAAAGGAGCGGTTCATACCATATATGGGTAAGATATACGTTGTTTAACACATCTCTCGTGGCAGCTGCCGTCTTCGGGTTTCCCTGTTGTTATTCCAACCAATCGACTTCTAGCTCCAGCGTCTTTTCCCTTATTTGGCAGTCTGCCCGTTTACTACCGAATACCAAGTGGTCTGTTCTTGCTCCCAGCTATTCTAGTGAGATTAGCATCCTGTCACCCCCTCCTCTAATGCAGGTACAACGTTTCTTAGTTCTACTTAGCCTCTAGCAGAATTGTATGTTATCTTAATGCTATTGCCCCACACCAGCATGCGTTAATAAGCATGTCAGCCCTTTCGCGAGATATTCCTTACACCGGTGTTTTATACAGTGGTCCAACCACCGTACTGTTAACAGTTTTCTATAAGGTCTAACCTTACACTGCCGATTTTTACCCCGTGGTCCAACCGCAAGTGTATTGTGCTCTTACCTCCTGAATTCTAAATTTCAGCCTGGGTACCTGTACTGATGAATACCGAAAATCATTTAAGCCGGGCGCCCTGACTCTCACCCCTTTCGCAGCCAGTCCACGGGCGGGGGAGGATTTTAGGCTCCGGGACCCAGTCTCCGGCCGAGCACAGTTGACCCGCTAGGATATGATTTCTAGACATCAGGTTAAGTAACCAAGGACGAGCTCCCAAAGTGTGATGGTAATTCCATCGATCAGAACTTTTAAAGGACTAAGTACAGAGACAAAATTCTCTTGGCACAATTTAACAGTTTATTTGCAAATAGAGAGAGACGCGTCAAACGCTTACAGAATAATCATCTGAGGAGTCTCTAAATTAATATATGACAATCATCAGTACTTATAGGGGAAAAAGGGGTGCTGCTGCCCAGCTGTCCTATGTCAATAAAACTCATTCCCTTTGTTCTATCACAATCCTAAGTTTTAACCAAGGGGCTGGCTGTCCTCCCCTACATGGGTAACCTCTTGAACTCAAAAGAGGTCTTACATCATCTGGACAAACAATAGATAGACTCTGATGGGTTATACAGATAGGCAGATTTACGAGTAACCCTATAATCTGCTGATACCATTCAACGATGCCCCCTCTCCTACATTCCTAAGGAGCAAAGGACAGATACCCTTTATTGGTCTAGGCAGAAGAACAGATGGTCAGAGTACCTAATAATGCTCAGATATTAGGCAGACACGTGTGTCACAAACAAAGTAAAGAGTTACATACCAGGCAATAGAAAATACATTTCTCAAATGTACCTTAATTCAAAAATTTCCACAACAATACCTATCCATGAACCATTTTCAATGCCCTTGCTGAGGGAAGGAAGTTCTCACCCAAGATTTGACAGGATTTCAGTCCTTCACGGCGTAGTGTGTTACCAATTGTTTTCTTGGTAACTATGGTCCCAGCTGCCTTGAGATCATTGACAAGATCCTCCCGTGTAGTTCTGGGCTGATTCCTCACCGTTCTCATGATCATTGCAACTCCACGAGGGGAGATCTTGCATGGAGCCCCAGACAGAGGGAGATTGACAGTTCTTTTGTGTTTCTTCCATTTGTGAATAATCACACCAACTGTTGTCATCTTCTCACCAAGCTGCTTGGCGATGGTCTTGTAGCCCATTCCAGCCTTGTGTAGGTCTACAATCTTGCCCCTGACATCCTTGGACAACTCTTTGGTCTTGGCCATGGTGGAGAGTTTGGAATCTGATTGATTGCTTCTGTGGACTGGTGTCTTTTATGCAGGTAACAAGATGAGATTAGGAGCACTGCCTTTAAGAGTGTGCACCTAATCTCAGGTCGACTAGATTTTTTTGTTGTTATTCTGTCTCTCACTGTTCAAATAAACCTACCATTAAAATTATAGACTGATCATTTCTTTGTCAGTGGGCAAACGTACAAAATCAGCAGGGGATCAAATACTTTTTTCCCCCACTGTATGTTTGAAGAATATAAACCGAGCAGGACTCTTAGATCTATGAACACAGGTCAGCTAGTAGAGCCCAGCGCCTATGACTGAGCACTTAAACTGAACTGCACTATTTAGCCTTATAGCTTTTATAGCTTCCTATGTTATTATCCCTTTTTTATTCTATTTCTATTTTCTTATTCTATGTTTTATTATTATGATGTTGTTTTGATGTTTTCATCTGAGTATTTGTTTATATGCTATTGTATTTTTATATTTTTTCTTTTTTTTTGTAAAGCTCATTGAAAAAGCGAAGCAAATTCATGGAGGCAGTTAAGGAGGAAGGAGGGGTCGATCAGCTGAGAGAGGGTACGAGCTCAGCTGATCCCACAATGCCTAGGGCACAGGTATTTAAGTCACGAGGCTTAGGCACAATCTGTCGTCATTTCTTTTTTGCTGTTTGGTGCTCGGTCATGCTGTTGCGTTTCTGTTTATTGCTCTCATCATCGTGTCCGTACCTGAGTCGTTCGAGGATTAGTCTCTTCTGTTGGGGGAGGTGGACAACGATGATCCCCCGGCGGGGGGAGCTTCGGGCTCGGGTCTGGGCGGCTCTGCTGTACCGCCGAGGTGCAGCCGGCGTTTGGCGGCGTCTCCTGCTGAGTCCATTACAGAATGGCCCGTGGATCAGATTCTGGGGGCATTGTACTCCCTGGGTTTGTCATTCCTGGCGAATTGTCGCATGTGGACCTATTCTCGTTTATCTGGATGCTTCCGAGATCGGTGCGGTGGCCGTGGCGGAGCCCCCACAGAAGGCTACGGAGAAGAGGCGCGGGGTTTGGGGCCCCTGTGCGGTGAAGGAGCCGAAGTCCGCGGACGTCGCTCCCCTGCCCGCTCCGAGTGGGTCTTCTGATGGGGAGGTGCTGACCGTGCTGAGGGACGTCCTCGTCTCCATTAACTCCATGGGGGGGACGGATCGCTGCTTTGGAAGACGGCAGACCTGGCGTGGGTCCGCTTCCGGGGGACGTGCTGCGTTCTCCTCTCGGGCCCGGTGACGGCGCCCGAGGCTCTACGTCTGGCAGTGTGCCCCGCTACACTCTGGGTAGTGTGGTTCCGGCTGTTGCCTCTGGAGTCCCTTTCATTTCGCCTGCGGCGGCGATTTCCGAGTACCTGCGGGGGCTTACTCTGGCAGGTGATGTCATTCGTTTACTTTCATTGCATGTGTGCACAGCTGACGTTGTTCTCATTGGCAGGTGCCAACGTCATAGATATTGGTTGGCAGTGACGCCGTGGACAGGCGGGTCGCAGATTGCGGGGATGTAGCTGTCTTGCTCGAGGCGTCTGATCCCAGGATGGTGAAGAGCCTTGACCTGGGGGACTTCATGGTGGCTTTGGCGTCTTTCAGGTCGTGATTTGTGAGGTCTACGAACCTGAGTTAGTGGACATGCTGTTGGCTAAGGAGGTTGGTCGCGGTTATCTCATTGGCCCATTTCGCGCTTCTCCGTTCTCGCCGTTCAGGGTCAGCTCCATTGGCGTGGCCATAGGCATCAATTGCGTATGGCAAGGTATGGCAGCTGCCATTCCTTGGACTCTGTTTATTTTTATTACATTTTTTACTTGTATCGCCTTAAAATTCATAATTGATGCTCAATCAATATTAGGTACGTAGCTAATGTACTATTCATTATTCATATTTACTATTCATATTGCACATTTTGAGTGCACGTATGTGTTTGTGGCGCGTTATGTATTATACGTAGCTAACTGATAAACATCATTCCAGTCAGGAATACAAATCAGAGGCTATAGCTAGTTTGAATTTAACATTGAACAATGAAATGCAAACAAAAAATCAATTGATGGATTTTTCTCAAAATGTGGGCCCAAAGATGCATCTGAAATGCAGAAACTTTCTATACACCCTGTTGAGTAAATTTCAAGTCGAACGCATGTTCCACTTCACAAAGTCAAGTCTTTTATTAAGGCAATGTATTTAACAAAACTGTACCTGTACGTTTTAATGCTTGAGTGTTGTTCTTTTTTAACCTATTAGAAAAAATGTACCAATATAACTTTGCTATTAATTGCTATTTGCATTCATTAGAAAACAAATGTGACACTGCCATGCCTTGGCTTTTGATGAAACAACGCCCCTGGGCGTGGCCACCCGGAAGTACTCGGGGAAGGAGCGCCTCATATTCGACCTGTCGTCCCCCCGCTGGGCATAAACAGTCTCATTCCGGAGGCGCCCCCTCAGTCTCTATTACACGTCGGTCGATGGCGTTCCATGTGCGTTCCAGGTCCGATGGCGTTCCATGTGCTATTTCTCCATTCGGCTCACGTTCGGGTGTCATAGCAGCCCCGGTATCTTCAATAATTTCTCGGAGGCGCTTTGCTGGGTTTTGCTTAATCTGTGTGGGCTCCCGTTAGTCTTGCACCTGTTGGACGATTTCTTGGTTGTGGACCACTCCCGGTCTGTACCGGTCATGCATTACGGTTTTGAAGGGCTTGTTCGCCGATCTTGGTGTGCCCCTTTCTGCTGAGAAGACCCTGGGGCCTCTCACATCCCTGGTATTTCTTGGCATTACGCTGGACAGTGTGCTCATCCAGGCATCCCTGCCTCTGGACAGTTGGGGCGCTTGCATGACCTGTTGTCGGAATTTGCACGCGCGCCCGTCACCACGAAGCGCATACTCCTTTTTGCTGGGTCATCTCAACTACGCCATAAGGATCATCCATCAGCGGCACGCGTTCTTTGCTAGGCTTCTGGGGATTGCGAATGGGGTCTCATCTCTGCACTCCGTGGTCACGCAGGATGACGGGTGCCGGTCCGACCTGCACTTCTGGTCGTTTTTGTGCGGGGCTTGGAACGGCTTTTCATTCTTCTACAATGATGTCGTCGACACTTCCGCCGAGTTCTACACTGATGCGATGCCCTCCGTGAGGTTTGGGGTTTATTTTGGTAGCGAATGGTTCTCGAGGGTGTGGCCCGAGGACTTTGCATCTTCCTGCGCCGGGGTGGAATCCACAGCACTCTGAGATGTACCCCATAGTGTTGGCTTGCCTGATTTGGGGTTCTAGGTGGTCCCGTAAAAGGATTACTGTGTTGTGTGACAATGAGGCGACGGTGCACCTAATTAATAAATGTCGATTGAAAAATTCCGCGCATCAGCCGTTTCCTCAGGCGCATTATGTGGACGTACGTCCTGGATAATTTCGTACTCAAAAGCGTTCACGTACCTGGGCTGAAGAACAATGCAGCTGACGCTCTCTCTCGCTTACGATTACAGGAGTTCCACAACCTGCGCCCGGGTTCTTCAGTCACCGGCCTGAAGTGCCCATCATTCGAAAACGCTGTGTTAGACTAGAATCTGCTCTCCAATCTCTGCTATTATCTGCTCTGTCTATATGAGGAAGGGTCTAGCATAATCAACATTAAAAGTATATGATTGTGCTTGGTCTCACTTTGTTTCGTTTTGACAATCTTTTTCTTGTTCTCCCTGCCACGCTAGTGTTAGTATCGTGTGTGATTTCTCTGTGCATTGCTTTGAGTCCCGTCGCATGCAGCCCACGTCCATCACTGCAGCCATTGCCGGCATACAATTCCATCACGATGTATAGACCCCTCTTCACCCAGGCTTCTGAAGGACGCGTCTGTTCGCCTCCTCCTTCAAGGATTGCGCAGAGAATGGCCAGCCGGCAGTGACAAGAGATTGCCCCTCACCCTCGCCTTACTGCACGTCCTGGTAACCCAATTGCGGGCAGGGTGCTTCGGAAAGTATGCAGACGTTCTCATGCAAGTTGTTTGTCTCACGGCTTTCTATGGCTTCTTCAGGTGTGGGGAATAAACAACCTCATCCATGCATTTCGATCCTCTGCGTGATTTAACTATGTCTGATTTAGTGATGGGTATGGGCATGTTTGAGATCTGTTTGAAACAATCAAAGACGGATAAGGGAAGTGTGGGAAATGCAGTCTTCATATCTGCTATTAGTAATTCCTTCTGTCCTTTCATTTCCATGTCTCACTACCTGATGCATCTACTGAGGGGCGTGGCTGGTGATCTGTGATTTGTTTACTTTCATTGCATGCGTGCGCAGCTGACGTTGTTCTCAATGGCAGGTGCCGACGTCAATCTGGCTAAGATATTGGTTGGCCATGATGCCGTAGACAGGCGGGTCGCAGAGTGCGGGGACGTGGTTGTCTTGCTCAAGGAGTCAGATCCCAGGATGGTGAAGAGCCTTGACCTGGGGGATTTCATGGTGGCTTTGGCGTCTTTCGGGTCGTGATTTGTGAGGTCTATGAACCTGAGGTAGTGGACACGCTGTTGGCAAAGGAGGTTGGTCGCAGTTAACTCTTTGGCCCATTTCGCGCTTCTCCGTTCTCGCTATTCATCACTGAGGCCCGCAAGCCCATGACCCGCTATTGGTTCTCGACACGCCTCCATCTTCTCTGTGTACGATGCGGATTGTCACCCGACCTGTACACCCCGCATTCTATCAGGATCGGAGCGGCCACGACTGCTGCTTGACGTGTGCCTACGGCTACCCTGAAGATCATGGGACGTTGGTCCTCCCTAGCCTACAAACGTTACATAAGACCTGGTGCAAAGGACATTCTGGAGGCTCAACAAGCCACGAGTCTTTAGGCTGTTGTATAGGGACTACTAAAATGTAACAACTCACTTCAGTGTACTTGCTCACTCAGATTGGACAGGGTGGGTGGGCACCGTTAATAAGGGGATCTGCAGGGTTTTGGTTCTGCTCGCTGCATGGGCTGCGCGCGGTCGTAGCGCACCTGCGCGGGCATGCAGCTCCCGAAGCCCTACGGTGACTCAGGGGTCGGGTTATGGTTGCCGATCCGTTACCCGAGAGCGTAGATCAGTTAGCGCTCGCAGTTGGGCAGTTGGCAGTTTGGCAGGGCGAGGTGGGCAGTTGTCGGCTACACGTGAGTCCCGTTTGGTTAGGGCACTGTCAGTGTAGGTGATAAATCGCTTGCAGTTGCAGCGTGACTGCAGGCGAGGTGGGCGGTTGTCAGTTACACATAAGTCCCCAGTACGGTCGTAAACGCACCCAGTCGCACACAGGCGACTGTAGGGAACTAGGCTACATGAGACCGGTTAGTAACCTCAGTTCTAGACACAAACCAGGCTACAAGTGTGGGTTCTGTCGTGTTGGGGGTTGGCACGACGTGCCTGGTTCTTGCAATCTCGTGATGCTTGTGTTGCCATGGTAGCTACACAGTCGAGAGGATGGCATTGGGTTACCCTATATGTGATCAGAACCTTACGCCAAGACCAATGTATTATTATTAGCATGGCATAATAATTTAATAAATACTCCATTCTGACTTGACTCGTCTCAATGAATTGCTTCTATGTATGAATTATGCTAGATAAATAAACTTGCTTGTTTGCTTATAATACTGTAGTTTATACTTGTTTGGATGGCTAGCTTCGCACGTGCACAACTAGTGAAGTTGTTAACTGAATGTCAATCATCATGTGTAATTTTGTTTTTATAACAACATGGCCTTGGAGAATTGGTCTAGGTAACCAGATTATTTTTATATCTGTGTGCAATATTATTCTTGTTTTAATTATTAGGCTATATTGTTTTTATAACAACTGTACAGCATCAGTGATGACAAGTCAGCCACTTATACTTTTTTGAAGGAACAGCATGTACAGTCTACACACCCCTGTTAAAATGCCAGATTTTTGTGATGTAAAAGAATGAGACAAAGATAAATCATGTCAGAACTTTTTCCACTTTTAATAACCTATAATGAGAACAATTCAATTGAAAAACAAACTGAAATCTTCGAGGGGGAAAAATGAAAAATAAAAACCTTACAATAACCTGGTTGCATAAGTGTGCACACCCTCTTATAACTGGGGATGTGGCTGTGTTCAGAAATAACTAATCACATTCAAACTCATGTTAAATAGAAGTCATTACACACCTGCCATAATTTAAAGTGACTCTGATTAATCACAAATAAAGTTCAGCTGTTCTAGTAGGATTTTCCTGACATTTTCTTAGTTGCATCTCAGAGCAAAAGCCATGGTCCGCAGAGAGTTTCCAAAGCATCAGAGGGATCTCATTGTTGAAACATATCAGTCAGGAGAAGGGTACAAAAGAATTTCCAAAGCATTAGATATACCATGGAACACAGAGAAGACAGTCATCATCAAGTGGAGAAAATATGGCACAACAGAGACATTACCAAGAACTGGACGTCCCTCCAAAATTGATGAAAAGACGAGAAGAAAACTGGTCAGGGAGGCTTCCAAGAGGCCTACAGCAACATTAAAGGAACTGCAGGAATTTCTGGCAAGTCCTGGCTGTGTGCTACATGTGACAACAATCTCTCGTATTCTTCCTATGAATGGGCTATGGGATAGGGTGGCAAGACGGAAGCGTTTTCTTACAAAGAAAAACATCTAAGCCCGGCTGAAGTTTGCAAAAACAAACATCAAGTCCCCCAAAAGCACGTGGGAAAATGTGTTATGGTCTGATGAAACCAAGGTTGAACTTTTTAGCCATAATTCCAAACGGTATGTTTGGTGCAAAAACAACACTGCACATCACCCAAAGATCACCATACCCACAGTGAAGCATGGTGGTGGCAGCATCATGCTTTGGGGCTGTTTTTCTTCAGCTGGAATCGGGGCCTTAGTCAAGGTGGAGGGAATTATTAACAGTTCCAAATACCAGACAATTTTGGCACAAAACCTTCAGGCGTCCGTTAGAAAGCTGAAGATGAGGTTCACCTTTCAGCATAACAACGACCCAAAGCACACATCCAAATCCACAAAAGCATGGCTTCACCAGAAGAAGATTAACGTTTTGGAATGGTCCAGCCAGAGCCCAGGCCTGAATCCAATTGAACATCTGTGGGGTGATCTGAAGAGGGCTGTGCACAGGAGATATCCTCGCAATCTGACAGATTTGGAGCGCTTTTGCAAAGAAGAGTGGGCAAATATTGTCACGTCAATATGTGCCATGCTAATAGACTCCTACCCAAAAAGACTGAGTGCTGTAATAAAATCAAAAGGTGCTTCAGCAAAGTATTAGTTTAAGGGTGTGCACATTTATGCAACCAGGTTATTGTGAGTTTTTTATTTTTCCTCCTCTAAGATTTCAGTTTGTTTTTCAATTGAATTGTTCACGTTATAGGTCACATTAAAGTTGAGAAAAGTTCTGACATGATTTATCTTTGTCTCATTCTTTTACATCACAAGAACCTGGCATTTTAACAGGGGTGTGTAGATTTTTTATATCCACTGTATACACGTTGATATAAAAAATATCACCACTTTACAACTTTTCTGGCTCCTGATTGGCAGTAATTTAACACAGGATCACACACATACATTTAACACTTTCTATTTTGATGCTATGCATACGGCAAAGTCAGCATTTATGTGCTATACATACCCCCATCAACACGTTATTAGTACGCCTCTTATATGGAAGTGATGTTCAAATAGGGAAGCATTGCTTGACATACATTGTTTGACAAAGTCTCCATTGATTGATACATTTTGATTTTTCTACATCGTAATGGCTTCTTTGAACTTTAGTTACACTTTTTTTTGTCCTCATGTTGACAGACACCCATTGTAGACCAAAGTCAAATGTGGACATTGACAGATCTCATATGCTTGCACCAAGGATGTGACAGAAGACATCTCCTTAACCAGAAACAAGTCAACTGTCCCAAAACCTTTGGTGGGGTGCCCTGCTTTGTCAGTTTCAATGGGTTAGAACTGGTTGTCTATGTCTTATTATTGCTTCTGAACCAATTATTTGTTTTGCAAGGTGGAACTTTCCAGATGGAAGGACATTTGACTGCCGTTCCCCTTTTAAGGGAGGCTGTGTTGGCGGCCTCTCACAATCAACAACAAGATATCAAGATATCCTTCTCTTCTATTGTGCACCATGTCTGGAAGTAATTGTCATGCTGGTCTTATTACGGTTGTATAATGTGTTTGGATTGTCCATCTTAAGGACAGATAATCCCTAAGATAATTTGGTGGAGTTTATATTACAGCACTCTGACAAAGTTGAACTGACCCCGGCTCAAACGTGAATACAAACGCAGTGTATTCAGTAATCCTTTTTATTGTGATTGTTTATTTTATTACATAGTAGTATAAATCCAAATTACATAAATCCAACTCATCATTTCCATTCCTGTCAAGGCATTTATAAGAAACACCAAGTCACGTAACCAAAAGAGAAGTCGGGTATGCGTTGTGAGCATGGCATATGGGTTGAACTCTGGATCGAGTTAATGTTTTTTCGTCAAGTCTGAGTTTGGATTAAACCCTAATTTCTGATATCAATTCAAGCAATTAATTTGTAATGAATTGAAAAATGTTGAAAAAATTTGAATTAAAAGCAATCCCACTAAAACGTTATTTATCAAACAATATGACACTTATTAATGCATGGAATACACATACCATTTTAAATATATATTTTATTTGAACAAAAGATGTCAAACTGTATTTTTTGTCATGAAATGTTAGATAAATCCCTTTCATACTTCAATGTTTGATCAGAAGCATTTTGCTTAATTATACTTTTCCGAACCTTTGACTAACGAATTTGAAGAGAATTGTTAACCCACAACATGATCTTTGAATCTTTCCAGACCAATGTAATAATTTTAAGAAATACATATATTTTTTAATGAAATGTTTCAAATTTTTTAGTAACCACACATAATGATGTCAAAATAAACAGTACTTCTAATTCACAAACTACCTGTATTCTATTTAATTAAAAAAAATAGAAATTAATTGAAACTTAAGAGAAATTCATTATCATGCGTCACATATATTTTTCATCAGAGGTATAAATGGTGCAGTAAATTGCCTGCTGTCAAGCCCACTCAACAAAGCAATACAAGTGAAACAATACAATTTCTCATTGATTAGGAGATTCATTTAGTAGTGTGAAATTAGTTTTCTAGCAGATAGATTTATGAGTAGTTTAAATCAGTGGTGTTTTTAAATTTAGTAGATTTAATAGCAAATTATCTAACAACTTTTAATTATGTAAGGTTTTACTTTTCTCTGTGCACCTTTTACAGTATATACCATGCAGGAAACAAGGTCATCAACAATGCTACTCACACTGATTTTAGTAGCCTAATAAAGATACCATTTTGATCTGGGAATCCATAAAAGGGACCAAAGGTCTTGTGACAGCAACGTGATTTTCTGTCTGTCTGGGCGAAATAGTTGTCAGTGTAGAAGAGGCTCTTGGTCCATCTGCTCTACCTTGGCAGACGGAGCACACAGATTTTCATCTGGCACTCTTTCAGGCTCTCACATGGTAAGATCTTCACCAGTTACATAATTTCATGATAGTTTCATAATTATCATTGAAAGACATGCCTTATTTCAGTTATATAAATTTTTTGCAACATGTTTACTTTGTGAAGTTTCGATGGGATTATTACTATAATATACTACTACTTTAGCAAAATTAATTTCCATCTTCTGTTGCACAGATAACAGTCGATCGATTGATTAATAGATGTTGGGTTAATTGCCAGGGTCTTACACATTACTACATACACCTGCTCTCAAAAGTATTTAACCCCCTTGGCATTTTTTTATATTTTATTATGTTACAATATTAAATCAAAATGAATTAATTAACTTAGTGAGTTTTTGCCACTGATCAACACAAAAATTAACGTCAAGTGAAAAATAAAATCTGCAAATTGTTCTAAATTTATTTTAAATATAAACAGAAAATAATTGATTGCATAAGTATTTGCTATGACAAACCTGAATGAGCTGTGGTGCAATAGTAAAGTCCATTATTAAGAAATGGAGAGAATAGGGCACAACTGTGAAACTGTCTGAGGTCTATGGCATCTCTAAAGGAGTTACAGTCTTCTACAGCTGAGCTGGGAGACTGTGCATACTGCAACAATAGCTTTAGTACTTCACAAAAGTGGCCTTCATGGTAGAGTGGCAAAAAAGAAAGAAATCTCATCTAGGTTTTGCCAGAAGGTATTTGGGAGATAATTGGCCTAAGGGTTTAGAGCAATGTTTGGCCCAAGCCTAACATGGCATATCGTCTTGACAACACTTTCCCTTGAAGCATGGTTTTGGCAGCACAACCCTATGGCGATGGTTGTCCGCTTCAGGGCCTGGAAAGCTTGTGAAGATAGAGGGCAAAATGGAAGCAGCATAGTACAGAGAAATCCTGGACAAAAACCTGTTGAAGTCAGCAAGAGACCTGGGACTTGAGAAGATTTAATCTACCAGCAGGGCAATGACCCAACAAATACAGCCAAAGCCCCACTGGAGAGGCTTAAACAGAAAAAGGTCAAAGTCTCCAATTGAGAATATTGTATGGGGGAAGAGTTGAAAGTTCATCAAATGTCCCCATACAGCTTGACAGAGCTAGAGCAATTTTGCAAAGAAGAATGGGCAAAAAGTGCCGGTGTCCAGATGTGGGTAGCTGACAGAGACATTAAAATAAAGTCACGGTTGTAACTGCTGCTCAAGGTGCCTCTATCAAATATTTACTAAAGGGGGTGAATACTGATGTTATCAATAATTCTGTGTTTTGAATTTATAATTCAGTTATAAAA
The DNA here is from genome assembly GCA_016801175.1 of Esox masquinongy. NCBI lineage: Eukaryota > Metazoa > Chordata > Actinopteri > Esociformes > Esocidae > Esox > Esox masquinongy. The sequence goes on along the minus strand of JACXGI010013095.1, from coordinate 8,782 downwards.
ATATATAGATTTTGTTTCACTTTAACATTATGGATGTTTTTTCTGTTGATCAGTGGCAAAAACTAATAAAATCCATTTTGATTATATGTTGTGACAAAATGTGGAAAAGTCCAAGAGGACTGAATACTTTAAGAGCCACTGTAATAGTATTAGACAGACTATTAAGGCGTACAACTTGTGAATGCCGTTTCAGGTCCTACACCGATCGCACGCAACAGCACTAAAGTGGCTGAATAAACATCCAAAATGAGCAATCCCAAGAAGAGTATTCTCAAGGAGAAGAGGATCAGTAAGTTGTTATTAAATGTGAATGCTGCTTCTGGATGTAACAAGGCCTGGCCCAGTAAGGAGGAGGTATATATATATACACTGATCAGCCATAACATTATGACCACTGTGATGGCAGTTTCAAAAGTCCATACAGTTTACGGAAATGGTAGGTAAGACAGAGGAAAACTCTATTGCACAATTTAACAGTTTATTCTTGAGAGTACACAGGTCACAAGGTAACAGTGAATAATCTCTAAAGCATTTGGAAGTACATTCAATACTTATAGAGGAATGGGTGGGACTATAAAAACAACATATGTTCCTTATCCTTCCTATCCCCTGTTGTGTGTCTTCATCTATCCTGTCCTCCTACCCCCTGTTGTGTGTCTTCCTCTAAACTCATTGACCTGCATTTACCCCCTACTGACAGAAGGTTTACATATACCTCAACACCTCATTCTTCCTTTCTCACAGTTACAGCACAACCAACATTCCTTATCTTATCTAAATATGGGGACTCAATAATTTAATCTGTAAGACATTTCCCTGACACCACCTGCCTAATATTGTGTAGGTCCCCCTTTTGCCGCCAAAACAGCCCTGACCCGTCGATGCATGGACTCCACTAGACCTCTGAAGGTGTGCTGTGGTATCTAGCACCAAGATGTTAGCAGCAGATCCTTTAAGCACTGTAATTTGCGAGGTGGGGCCTCCATGGATTGGACCTGTTTGTCCAGCACATCCCACAGATGCTCGATTGGATTGAGATCTGGGGAATTTGGAGGCCAAGTCAACACCTTGAACTCATTCCTCAAACCATTACTGAACCATTTTTGCTTTGTGGCAGGGCGCATTATCCTGCTGAAAGAGGCCAATGCCATCAGGGAATATCGTTGCCATGAAAGGGTGCGCATGGTCTGCAACAATGATTAGGTAGGTGGTAGTTGTCAAAGTAACATCTACATGAATGGCAGGACCCAAGGTTTCCCTGCAGAACATTGCCCAAAGCATCACACTGCCTCCGCCGGCTTGCCTCCTTCCCACAGTGCAGTGTGGTGCCATGTGTTCTCCAGGTAAGCGACACACCCGGCCATCCACATGATGTAAAAGAAAATGGGATTCATCAGACCAGGCCACCTTCTTCCTTTGCTCCGTGGTCCAGTTTTGATGCACACGTGCCCACTGTAGGTGCTTTCAAGACAGGGGTCAGCATGAACACCCTGACTGGTCTGCAGCTAAGCAGCCCCATATGCAACAAACTGCATTGCCCTGTGTGTTCTGACACCTTTCTATCAGTACCAGAATTAACTTTTTTCAGCAATTTGAGCTATTGTTGGATTGGACCACACAGGCCAGCCTTCGCTCTCCACGTGCATCAATGAGCCTTGGCCGCCCATGACCCTGTCGCCGGTTCACCACTTTTCCTTCCTTGGACCACTTTTGATAGGTACTGACCACTGCAGACCGGGAATGCCCCACAAGGACTGCAGTTTTGGAGATGTTCTGACCCAGTCGTCTAGCCATCACAATTTGGCCTTTGTCATTGTCGCTCAGATCCTTACGCTTGTCCATTTTTCCTGCTTCTAACACATCAACTTTGGGGACAGAATGTTCAACCACTGACAGGTGCCATGATAACAAGAGTATCAGTGTTATTCACTTCACCTGTCAGTGGTCATAACGTTATGGCTGATCGGTATCTATCTATCTATCGATCGGATCGATAGATATACACTGCGTAAAGATTTATTTTATTATTGAACAAACACAATGCTCTCAGTCAATCCAAAATATAATTGAACCTCAAACCTGAATGTTTAACAAAGGAAAATTTAGTTTTGATGTTTCTCAGGGGAATACATAAGAGTGCAGAGTTAGTAGGCAACTAATTAAAAAAAATAATTTCTCCCAACTCACGTGTTTATACTCAATTTTTAAAGCAAGTGTAACAAATAAGTAACACAAAATGACAATTAATTAAAATTTATGTCCTTTCAAAAATATTTAGTGACCAATATAACCACCCTTTTCAATAACTGCCATGAGCCTTCCATCCATGGAGTCTGTCAGTTTCTTGATCTGTTCACGATCAACTTTTGCTGAAGCAGCAACCACAGCCTCCCAAATGCTGTTCAAAGAGGTGTATTGTCTTCCCTGACTGTAAATCTCACATTTGAGAAGGGCCCACAAATTCTCAATAGGATTTAAGTCAGGAGAGGAAGGGGGCCAGCTCATTATTCGGGCATCTTTGTGGCCCTTGCTGGCTAGCCAAGCAGTGGAGTACTTGGATGCATGTGATGGAGCATTGTCCTGCATGAAGATCATGGCCTTCTTGAACGCTGAGGACTTCTTTCTGTACCACTGTTTGAAGAAAGTATCTTCCAGAAACTGGCAGTAGGTTTGGGAGTTGAGTTTCAGTCCATCTTCAACCCAAAAAGGTCCAACTACCTCATCCTTAATGATAGCAGCCCATACCAGTACCCCTCTTTCACCTGGCTGGCGCCTGACTGAAGTGGTGCCGTGTGTCCATTAGTGATCCAGCCACGGGCCCATTCATCTGGTCCATCAAGAGTCACTCTCATTTCATCTGTCCATAAAACCTTTGAAAAATCTGTCTTCAAGTATTTCTTTGCCCAATCTATACAGTACATTTCAAATCTTATTCAGTGGTAGTCTTTTTTCAGCCTTCTTGACCTTGGCCATGTCTCTGAGCACTTGACATCTTGTACTTCTGGACACTCCAGGTAGGTTGCAGTTCTGGAATATGGTGGCACTGGAGGATAATGGGTTCCTGGTAGCATCACGTTTAATTCTTCTCAAGTCTTTTGCAGTTAATATGTGTCTTTTCTTCTCCATGCATGTTTTGCACCCCAATTGACTATTCGCAACAACACCTTTGAGTGTCCGGTGGTCAATAGTTTAGCTATTCCAAGAGTGTCGCATCTGTCTGAAAAGCATTTTACAATTTATGACTTTCCAGTGTCAGTTAAATCTCTTTTTTGGCCCATTTTACCTGAGGTCATGAAGCTGCCTAATAATTATGCACACCTTGATATTAAGTGTTATTCACTGTTGCCACACCCTCCCTCATTACACCAATACATTTTACCTGAAAATGATTCAATCCAATGAGCATTCAAGTTTATATGGCTTGGAGTTGGAAAATGTGCATAGAAATAATAATACGATCAGAATACTCACTTGCCTAATAATTGTGCACGCAGTGTGTGTGTATGTATATGTATATATATATATATATATATATATATATATATATATATATATATATACAGTGAGGGAAAAAAGTATTTGATCCCCTGCTGATTTTATACGTTTGCCCACTGACAAAGAAATGATCAGTCTATAATTTTAATGGTAGATTTATTTGAACAGTGAGAGACAGAATAACAACAAAAAAATCCAGAAAAACCCATGTCAAAAATTTTATAAATTGATTTGCATTTTAATGAGTGAAATAAGTATTTGATCCCCTCTCAATCAGAAAGATTTCTGGCTCCCAGGTGTCTTTTATACAGGTAATGAGCTGAGATTAGGGGCACACTCTTAAAGGGAGTGGTCCTAATCTCAGCTTGTTACCTGTATAAAAGACACCTGTCCACAGAAGCAATCAATCAGATTCCAAACTCTCCACCATGGCCAAGACCAAAGAGCTGTCCAAGGATGTCAGGGACAAAATTGTAGACCTACACAAGGCTGGGCAACAGTTGGTACAATTATTCGCAAATGGAAGAAACATAAAAGAACTGTCAATCTCCCTCGGTCTGGGGCTCCATGCAAGATCTCACCTCGTGGAGTTGCAATGATCATGAGAATGGTGAGGAATCAGCCCAGAACTACACGGGAGGATCTTGTCAATGATCTCAAGGCAGCTGGGACCATAGTCACCAAGAAAACAATTGGTAATACACTACGCCGTGAAGGACTGAAATCTTGCAGCGCCCGCAAGGTCCCCCTGCTCAAGAAAGCACATGTACAGGCCCGTCTGAAGTTTGCCAATGAACATCTGAATGATTCAGAGGAGAACTAGGTGAAAGTGTTGTGGTCAGATGAGTCAAAATCGAGCTCTCTGGCATCAACTCAACTCGCAGTGTTTGGAGGAGGAGGAATGCGGCCTATGACCCCAAGAACACCATCCCCACCGTCAAACATGGAGGTGGAAACATTATGCTTTGGGGTGTTTTTCTCTTAAGGGGACAGGACAACCTCACCGCATCAAAGGGACGATGGACGGGGCCATGTACTGTCAAATCTTGGGTGAGAACCTCCTTCCCTCAGCCAGGGCATTGAAAATGGGTCGTGGATGGGTATTCCAGCATGACAATGACCCAAAACACACGGCCAAGGCAACAAAGGAGTGGCTCAAGAAGAACATTAAGGCCCTGGAGTGGACTAGCCAGTCTCCAGACCTTAATCCCATAGAAAATCTGTGGAGGGAGCTAAAGGTTTGAGTTGCCAAACATCAGCCTCGAAACCTTAATGACTTGGAAAAGATCTGCAAAGAGGAGTGGGACAAAATCCCTCCTGAGATGTGTGCAAACCTGGTGGCCAACTACAAGAAACGTCTGACCTCTGTGATTGCCAACAAGGGTTTTGCCACCAAGTACTAAGTCATGTTTTGCAGAGGGGTCAAATACTTATTTCACTCATTAAAATGCAAATCAATTTATAACATTTTTGACATGGGTTTTTCTGGATTTTTTTGTTGTATTCTGTCTCTCACTGTTCAAATAAACCTACCATTAAAATTATAGACTGAACATTTCTTTGTCAGTGGGCAAACGTACAAAATCAGCAGGGGATCAAAAATGTTTTCCCTCACTGTATATATATATATATATATATATATATATATATATATATACATAGATAGATACATAGATAGATATATACTCCGACAAACAGTGCCTTGCAAAAGTATTCAAACCCCTGACCAATTCTGGCATATTCCTGGACTACAATTGGTACATTGAAATGTCATTGTATTTGATATTTTATTTTAAAACACTGACACTCAAAATCAATTATTGTAAGGTGATATTGATTTAAAGTTGGGAAATATTTTTAAGAAAAAAAAATGTGTGTGATGCTTGATTATGTATTCAATTCCCATAATATTTGGTAGAAACATGTATATTGTAGAGCCACCTAAAATAATTCAATATTGATTTGGCCTTGCGCTTGGAAACACTGTCCTGCTGTATTGTGAATTTCAATTTTAGTGGACTGAAGTAGATTCCCTTGCAGAATTTTTACTAAAAAAACTATCTTAGTCTAATCTGACCACAAAAAGTTTTCCCACACCACAGATTGGTCACTCTCATGCTTTCTGGATTTTTAAATTTTGTTTGCCTCAATGTGGCTTCACTGTGGCTTCACAGAGATCTCCTTGAGTTTTGAGGGACAGCTTTTCTTGTGGTATAATCAACACTTGTTGATTATTGATCCAATTGTGTCCATTGGGATATCCAAACACTTTTTATATTGTCCCTTTTTCCTACAACTAGTTTAGCGAACCCCTGATACTTTGACACTTCTCCTAAGCAGTTTGCAAGTACGGTAGTTATGATTTTATTAAACTATTGTAAACATATGCATAATCAACTAACAAAGTCTGGTTTTGGGTGTCAGAAATTGTCAATGCGGAGGAGAGTGCAACGCAGAGCAGCACAATCGGGGCAGTACAATGGGAATTGCCAAAAGACTTACAGCTTCATCACTCAGCACCTATACCAAGCAAGCAAAAAACCAACAGCTTGTCATCCCGGCAAAAGGTACAAAATGGACATTGGAGTAGAGTGGAGGAAGGGTGATAACAAATTATATAATGACAGTAAAAGAAAGATTAAAGAGAAACTAATTTGACATTTGATTTTCTTTTTTGTGTTTCCATTTCTATAGGGCCTAAAGGAACTGCGTAGCCTGCAGGAATGTGTTGGATTCATCACCAGGTGGAAAAAAGAGGTGGAGGTTGTCTGCAAGGTAGGCCATTAACTAAATATTGGTCTGCCAGCTGACCCTGAGACTGTCTGGACTGGGCCTGTAAGGTTTTGTTAGGTAGGCCTGAGACTGTCTGGGATGGGGCAATAATCTTTGGTGAGGTAGATTTGAGACTGTCTTGGCTGGGCCAATAAGGTTTGGTTAGGTAGATTTCAGACTGTCTGGGCTGGGCCAATAAGGTTTGGTTAGGTAGATTCCAGACTGTCTGGGCTGGGCCAATAAGGTTTGGTAAGGTAGGCCTGAGGTATAATTCAGACTAGGGGACTGGGCCTCACATTGGACCCAAGCCATTCCTGTATATTAGGTGAAGTATTTCATTGCTGGAATGTTTTGTGTATGTCTTGTTTTGTCTTTATTGGGGTGTCATTGAATATTTTATGCGTGGGCACACGAAAACCCGAGATTTGAGATGAAGTAGGTATGACAGTTGAAATTATCATTTTTACCTGGGTAAAGATATATACATAAATAGAAACAATTATACTGAGTAAATGTAATAAGTGTGTTTTTTCCATTGATCTTAAGTTTCATTTTTCCATGCTGGCCGGGCACTGTATTAAATTATTTGTCAAATTCAATTGATTCATGTTCCAGGTTAAATAGAACAACTGAGACCAGTGCCTTGATGTATGGCTTTATTATGTGTAATGTTGTCAGTCACGTAAAATTGAGCCTGTAATAGAAGTCTAATGGTCCACACGCAGAAGCCAAAGGTTGGGTGACTGTGTCCACATTAGGGACATTTCTTTGTAAACTGGGAGCTTCCACATCACAGGGGTTGAATACTGACACTAGCAATACATTTCAGTTCTTTATTTTTCTTTTTAAAATATTTTCTAAGATAAAACCAATGTTACTTTAAAACAATTGATTTTGAGTTTCAGTGTTTTGAATTAAAATGTTGAACAGAACAAAATTTCACTTTACCATTTAGTTTTCAATAATATATGAGAATTTTTCTGGGGTTTAAATACTTTATCAAGCAACTTTATATACATACATCTCTGGAAAAAATGAACAGACCACTGCACCTTTTTATTTCCTTTCCAAAAAAGTTGAAAAGGAGGAACAGAAGCGTTCAATTTGCAGTGGTCTCTTAATTTTAACTCTTCCCTTCCTTTTCGACTTTTTTGGAAAGGAAGGAAAAAGGTGCAGTGGTCTCTTAATTTTTTCCAGAGCTGTATATACTAGTGTGTGTACAGTATGTCAAAAAACGATTTATAGATTATTAAAGGCATGTCAAACCCAATTGCAGTAGTACCCAATTACCCAATTGCTTTTGGTCAACAAACTCACAGACTGGTCTTTAGTACTGTATAAAAAACTACTACTAGGGTGAACCCTTCACAGATATACATTCACTTTTCAGAATTTGAAGTATGATAGAACCAGGTAAATATTGTAAATACAAACACTTTGAAACATTGCTCTGGTGGGTTAAAATGAATCCGAGCCTTATATAAGAATTTAATATAGGACAAGATGAAGTAAAATAGTTAATTTTATCAGCCAGTTGATTAAAATAGGACAATTAAGTTTCACCTCTATCAGTTTACCTTCATGCTGAATCCCAAATGGCCTGTCAACAAGGAAATAAATACTTTATTGTTGTTTGATGGGACTGTAATAGCATTTCTCTGGGATTCCTTATATTGTATATGCTATCAGAATAGTAAAGATTTATAAATCCATATATGATGACTGTTGATTACAATTTTATCACTATATCACAAGTCATTAGGTTCACCCAGACAGTGGTTCTCAAACCTCTCCTCAGGGACCGGCAGTTTCACATTTCTGTAGTAGACCTGAACTAGCTCATCTGATTCACCCAATCAAGGAACTGATAATTAGTTCACAAGGTGAATCAGGTACGCTAGATCTGGAAAAGTTCAAAAACATGGATATGCTGCTGGAGAGGTTTGAAAACCCCTTCACCAAAATACATTCCAAGTGTAGTGAAATACTGGTTTGGAGTTCACTGGTGAAGATGCAACATTAAGTCTTTGGGGCAGGAGTAGTATGACAGAAATGCTTGGACCATATAAGCTAATAGAGGCTATGGGACAAGTGACAGAATACAGGTGCTGGTCATATAATTAGAATATCATCAAAAAGTTGATTTATTTCAGTAATTCCATTCAAAAAGTGAAACTTGGATATTATATTCATTCATTACACACAGACTGATATATTTAAAATGTTTATTTCATTTAATTGTGATGATTAAAACTGACAACTAATGAAAATCCCAAATTCAGTATCTCAGAAAATTAGAATATTACTTAAGACCAATACAAAAAAAGGATTTTTAGAAATGTTGGCCAACTGAAAAGTTTGAACATGAAAAGTATGAGCATGTACAGCACTCAATACTTAGTTGGGGCTCCTTTTGCCTGAATTACTGCAGCAATGCGGCGTGGCATGGAGTCGATCAGTCTGTGGCACTGCTCAGGTGTTATGAGAGCCCAGGTTGCTCTGATAGTGGCCTTCA